>VXBI01009663.1:1095233-1183323 GCA_013397375.1 Toxostoma redivivum
ACAGACGCTGCCCGTCGGGAAGCCCGGCGGCTGCTGGGCAGGAGAGCTCAGCAGCGCCTGTCAGGGAGGGACAGCAGGGCTGGAAAATGGTTCGTTGCACTTCTTATCCTGAGTGCGATAGGAAGAGTATTGTCTGCAGGTCGAGGAAGGCGATCCTGCCTTTCTGCCCAGTGTTGGCGAGGCCACACCTGGAGTGCTCTGTCCAGTTCTGGACTCCTTTGGAGCTCCAGCAGAGAATGACAAAGTTGATTAAGGGACTGGAGCATCTCTCTTGTGAGGGCAGGCTGAGGGAGCTGGGTCTTTCCAGCCTCGCAAAAAGATTTTCCAGACAGGTTGTGGAGTCTCCTTCACTGGACGTTCAGGGACCATTTGGTGCAATCCTGTGCCAGGTGCTCTAGGATGACTCTGCTGGAGAAGGGCTTGGACCAGATGACCCTGAGGACTGAGGTCCCTTCCAACCTGAGCCATTCTGTGATTGTTACGTGGTGCTTCCGTGCCATGACATGAATTGGGAAATCTGCCAGGCAAGCATGGAGCATGACATCCTCAAGTTGCTGGTGTCATACTGGACTCCTGAGCTTCACACAGTGTTTCAGTGAACGGCAAGAGCAACGCCTCTTTTCATAGATCAGGTACCCTGTAGGGACAGACAGGAGATGCTGCAGCCTGAAGGGAGGAACAAAAAAGGAGAAGGAGGTGTCTGAGAGAGACACGGGACTCTGTGTTATGTGATTTTTTCCTCACAAAGTTGGCTAATGGCTTGTGATGGGGTTTGGGTGTTCTGTAGTATTCCAAGTGTGCTCCCAGTTGTGCTGGTTGTAATGATTTGTCAAATAAAATCATATTGTCAGTGTTTGCAAGTGAACCCAAATGCTGATGTGATAATTGCAATTATTAGAATTATCTTTTTCTATGTTCAAAGTAAAGAATGAATTGGCCAGCAGTAAGAAGACCACAGGACTACTAGACCTAAGTCTAGTAGAAAGGATGAAGAAATGAAGAAAGGATGCTGATGGATGTAGGGATGTTTTGAATTCACATCCAGCAGTGATGATCATTGATACTATTTATTTTAGTAATCAACAGGAAGTTCTGTGATAAGGTTTCCCCTCTCCATTTTGGTTTTTTTTTTTGTTTGTTTGTGGGGTTTTTTTTTGGGGGGGGGGTTGTTGCTGTTTGTATTTTTGGTGTGGGTTTTTCCTTTTTTGGTTATTAAATGTGGTCCAGTTATTGAGTGGTTGAATAGCACCTGGATTTTCCCAATGACCTCTCCAAAGTGGAGGTTCTTCATCTCTGTGCAGAGGGAGCTGATTCTTGTCTGTGCAAGTCACAGTGCAGCTTGCAACAAGGAGTGTGGGATATTGCTGACTGTGGTTGTGGCATTTCACGTGATTGAGGCAAATGTCAGCTGGGAGTTTGCCTGGAATGACCTCTTTATTTCATGGAGGTTGTGTGGCGGGTATTGCTGGCCATGATTTGCAGACTGGGCTGACCTATCCTGGAGTAGATGAGATAGAAGCTAGACTTGCCCCCATTCCTTGGCAGTTCCCTGAAATATGGAGCCTTTCTAGAGCAGTGGAAGGAAGTGGAGCAGAGACTGCTGCTCTTGTCAGAGACAAGGCCTGGAAGCAGTTGCTTTGGCATGTCCTTGTAGAGGCTTTTCTTCATGGCAGTTTTGTGGGAATCAGGGGTGCTCCAGTCAACTGTCTCTTGCTTAGACTTTATTTTAGTAAGATTGGCTGATAAGTTCTCCTGATATTTCATTATGATTGTCTTGTCTGAGTAGTAAAGCTGAGATGTAGAGGCTCCATGATATATCTCTGTGTTCCTGGGATGCTTTGAATGGAGGGGAAACAGCCACACTTCCAGAGCCCTGAGGCAGAAGAGTGCCTGTGGCACTCCCAGAGCAGCACAGTCTGCTATTCTTAGCATCTGTCCTTCTTCTATCACTCCAGATATTTAAACTGAGTTTTAAATCTTCATTCCTTCAGATGCAAAGTGTTGTTCTCTTCTCTCAGCTCAGGAGTTCATGGGCCAGTTCAGAAAACTGAAAGCAGATAATTTCTGGGAACTACTCTGCAGTCTGGCTTCTGGGCAGTACCAGGTCACCATGGTCACATCAAGCTTGGCTTGGGGAGTGAAGGGGAAGGGAAGGGTAGAAATTGAGGGCTGGGGAAAAATATTATTGAGGTAATGCTGAAAGCAAGGCAGATTTTTTTTTTACAGCTTTTTTTTAGATTAAAGGTAATGTGCAGAGAAAGAAGAGGATTATGTCCGAAATTGTTGTGCTTCCCATGGCTGTGGTGTAAGAGATCAAAGGGAATCATTTTTATCACTCAGAAAAATACTTTCTGTAGCTAATCAGCTCTGCTTAGACCCCTTCACAAGATAACCTTTCTCAGAAAATAGTCCATCCAGGTGTCATTTTTTTGACCCAGCTTTTCATCAGCTCCTGTCAATCAACCTGCTCTGTAGGAATATTCCTTCTAGCAAATGTGAGCAGACTTGATGACATTCCTTATTTAGTGAGTTCCTCTCCTGTCATCTTCTACAAATGTAAGCATTGCCTTTGCTTTTGAATGTAAAAAACAGGCAGGAACTGATCTGGTCGCTGGTTTGATTTGGTTGTTTCCTTAACTGAATGGCTAAGACTTCGTTGTAGTACTGCATGTGGAGCCTGGGGGCTGTAAAACTCCAGAACTTTGGAGCAGAGGGTACTGAATGTGGAGGTGAAAACCAGGCCATTGCCAGTTGTGGTTTGAGGCAGTGAGATGTGGCAGTGGTTGGATCTGCAGCTAAGGTCCCTCTGCAGGAGGGTGGTGCTGATTCTGTATCAGAAAATTAGATGGAAAAGTTAGCTGGATTTTTTAATTTTTTTTAATATGATGTGTTTCTGGAAGTAAGTATTGCTGTGGTCTGAGTGAGAAAGAAAAGCTCCAGACATTCTGCAGCGTTCTGGTTAGCCTGGTTTTGGAATTCCATTGTTTAAGAGAACTTATTGCAGAGAAATGGCTCTCTGGAGGACTTTGCATAGCCAGTGGCTTCTGTGTACTTCAGGCATACAAAACCAAAGTGCCCCCATTTAGGAAATCAAAGAGAAAAGAGCGATGCCTGGATGTTTGGGATGGGATTCTCAACTTCAGTTATGATGTCTGTATAGTAGGTGTAGCTAAGCTATTTGTTTAGGCTTCCTTTGTAACAAATAGTGATAGAAAGGGAAGGAAGGCAACTAGCAGAATGTTTGTGGTCAGTTCCATATGCTGCCCTGGAATCAGATCAGTTGTTCATTACAGCATTTGATTGTCTCCATTACTGATGAGAGCCAAAGGTGGCAGTCACAGAGGGGTTTATCTGATTAACTTTAGATATCAACATCTGTCAGTCAAAACGAGCTTTATGTGTCCAACTGGAAGAAATAAATATCAGCCTGTGCTTAGAGGACAGGGCTTTCTCAGCAAGGTGATGTGGTGAAGGGAGGCTGCCTGTGCTTGACAAAACAGAGCTCTGTGCACCTCTAAATTCTTTTAAGTCTCTACTTTTCAGACTCTCTTAAAAAATATGCAATAGCATTCTCTCTTCTGGACAGTAAGTATAATTTGTTATATCTAATCCATCTTTAAATGTCAGGTATTTTGCCAAGGAGTTGCCACATGCTATTGTAAAGCTGGGCTCTGAGATCTCAAATTTTGATTCTTTCTCTTAAGCCTAAGTGGAATACAGCAGTATGTGAGCAACCAATAAAGTGGATCTGAGTAGTTTTTAGGGTAAGGGTGAGTCTCCAGATTCCACCTATAGAAACTGCCACAGCTACTGTTTCTTTCAAAGCAAAGTGTCTGAGCCAAAGGTGTTTTTAACAGGCTCTGGTTTCTTGAGAAGGAGATGCTTAAATGCTGGTGCCTTAAACACTTTCTGAAGGAGATTTTTGACAGTTCAGTGCTTTTCTTCAGGTAATCCTGCTGACTGTCAGACTCCTCAGTGCTCTGCTGCTTCTCCAGGGCCATGGTGTGATGTGAGGATGACTCCTTTTGAAAAGGTTTTGGCTGTTTAGGCAGTCCCATATCAATGAGCAGTTGTAGGAGCAGGAGATGGCCTGTAGGATTCATTTTCTACATGAACTTTTAGTTCCTGGTGTTCTTCTGAGGTAATGCTATATTGTAAGGATTGGCTGAACGATTGAGGTTCAGTAAGTATCCTCCAAAGCTGGAGGGGAGGAGCAGAAATGGCTTTTACAGCTGTGGCTTAAGTAACTTTGTGATGTAGATTGGGCCATGGTGTGCTCCTGCTGGTGAGAGGAAGGGAGAATGATGGCTTCTCAAGCTTTTCACTTTCCTGCACCTGTTGCCAGTTTCTGTGTCTGAGGAACTCCAGCTCCTCAGTTTTAATTCACTCCTTGATAGTGGGTAGGGTGGGACAGCTGGAATGGAGAGTTGTTTGTTCCAGAAATAAATAGCACTGGGAGGCAAAATTCCAGCTGATGCCAAGCACTCCAAATGTGGAAAAACCCCACTCTTGTCTAAAATAGCTACTAGAGGTCTTGAGACCAAAGCAGTAACATCTACAGTGGGGTTTGAGGGTGCTACTATAAGAGACATCTAGTAACATGAGCATCCTGGTGGAGTACAGCCTGCTACGGGGCCTAATTAGGGTCTTATTAATGCTTTCTTTCATCACTTCCAGCCTTCAGATGGTGATTAGACCTATTTATAGGGGCAGAGTTCCTTAATATTCAGCACAGTGTACTTTTTGCCAATCAAATCAGTAGCGTCTGCATCTTTGATTGCTGCTTAATAACACTGTGGAAGATGGTTAATTAAAAAATATAAATAGACTTTTTATCCTCTTAACTTACCAAAGTGCTTCTCTCCTTCCCCCACCTTGCTTCCTGCAAAAAAGGGTAAGGTTGGATTAGCACAGGGACTGTGGTGAACCTCTCATCTCACTGCTGGAAATGCATCCTGCTCTCCTATCCAGGATAGTTACCTCTTGTGTGCTCTGCTGGGGGACTAAATTTCATTCCCTCCTGTGAATGTCAGCACAGGGCAGAATGATTGTATGCTGCATAATAATAGGACACGTATGGAAGCTCCTGTGCTGCATTTGAGCAATTTCTAGCTTTTGTTTCAGTCTCTACATCTGTGTGTGTGCACACTGCCTTATCCTGTCCCTGAACAGCATGTCTTATGCAATGGCATATTTTGCTTTTCTAGCTTTTCAAGTCTCTTTTTAACTACAGTTCACTGTTTTTACAGCTGGTAAACTCATAGGAGTGTGCTTTATCTGTGGAGGGCAAGGTGTTATAATTAACTTTTTATATTGTTCTTATTTTTTCCTTGGAGGATTTAATTCTGATATTTTGATGGGATAGCCTCTAGGTAAGCCTCCAGAACAATCAAGGTATGACTTTAATATTCTAGAAGATTTGACTATGGGAAAAGCTTTGTCCAGGTAAACGTATTAGAAAGTATTGCATGTAAGAAATTACTCTCAGGGAGGAATTTGGGATGACTTCTCATGGTTAACCAGGTTATGGATGTGACTTTCCTGTGTCATAAGAGACAGCACATTCTGATAAGCTATGCCCAGAGCCTCTCTACTCCATCTTTTGAGTGTGTTTGATCTTAACCTGTGGTTCATTTGTGGCTTGCTCTGTTCCCACTTTGGAACCATACTGGTGGTAGTGGTAGTGGTGTGTGGTGAGGGATATGCTGACATGTTTTATTGCACATTGCTGATCCCTGTGTCCTCCCAGGTGGCTACAAGGCACTGAACTTCTATTAGGGTCCTACAAAAGAGAGACACAGGGTTAGAGATAGCCTGTCACTTATTTCTAGAGATGTTGCTGCCTGTGTGAATTAAAGGCCTCTATTTCTTGCTGCCTTTCCAGTGCAGTGGCAGAAGCAGCAGCACAGTAATTGCTAAAGCAGCCACTGTAGCTTTGAGGTATACACACTGAATTTTTTTCAAAGTATTTAATCCCTCTTCTCCCCTGAGTCTGCTCTTTCTAATTTCTTGAAGCATGTTAATAAAGCAAGTATTGTTGATAGCTTGCCTTATTCTCCCTTTATTTTCACAGCAAAGTACACATCTGCTAAGTGCATTCTGCCTATGTTAAGGGCAGCCAAGCTATTTTTTAATGTTGCCTTTCTTTATGTTCCTTTGAAAAACTAAGATATTTTAAGGTTGTGGGGTTGTTTTATTTTTAGATAATTATCCCAATGGTCAGTCCTCCATAGAGCAGTATTTTCTAAAGAACTTAGGGAAGCATTGCTTCTTTTATAAACTCTGTTTGCTCTGAAACAAGTTCTTTTGGGCTTGCCTTAACATAGGAAGTTTTATTGTCATGGAGAGAGGTGAGCAAAGCAGATGGAGTGTTCCTCTACCTATCCAGAGCAGTGAATTGTATACTTCCTTTTCCAGGGGCAGAGCTCCACGTGTCCCTCAGAGTATTAAACTTGGCTGTAGTGAGTGAACAGTAAGCCCAGTTGTTGGTTCCAAATGCCTGAAAAGCCTGGAGTGCTCACCCTGTATTTGTCCTGGTTTATGTCATCCAGAAAGGTGAGACAGTCTGGTGGAGACTGATTCTGTTTCCCACTCCTGCTGTTTCTCTCAGCTTTTGCAAGTGTGAGTGTTGAAACTCAGAGGGAGAGAAGAGCTTTGAATGAGGAGGAACAGCCACCAGCCCTGAGGAGCTTTGGATCAGCTTGCCTGAGGTGAAAGGCACAGACAGCTTAAGGCACAAGTGCAAATCTAAGAAATCAGTAGCTTTAGTCAGAACTTCCAAATCAGGACATAGCACTTGGAAGCAGGTGGTGCAGTGAGAAAACAGCCTTCTTCTCTTTGTTTTCACTTTAATAAGGTAAATGAGGTTATTATATAACACCAGAGCATATTTGTCTCGATCATGAAAGTTGACATAGAAAAAATAATTGAATGAAAAATGGCTGGAGCCCCCAGATGCTGCAGCTCTTTTCCAGAGCCTCTTCAATCACAAAAAAAAAAAAAAAAGCTCTGTGTTGCTATTTCTTCTGCTTTGTGTGACCCATTGGTGGTCACACACCACTAATGATTAAATCTCTTGGGTTTGCTGACATTTTTTTTGTGACTCATACTTTCTTTGGGCATATGTCCATTTCTCACTGTGGCATCAGAGTATTTCATGTCAGCTGTCATAATTCCAGCATGCTGTACTTCCTGAGGAAACACACCAGCTCCCTTTGTAAGATCCTGGAGTCATACTGGAACCAGTTTTGTTGCTTTGCTGGAAGTCCCTTCTATATGTAAGATACAAGCAGTTTATTTGCACCTTTGCTGTTCATGTTATATGAAGGCTTGGCACCCATTGGATAGGGTGGAAGAGTTGACATATTTTAACATGCAGCACTCAATTTTTTATTTTTTAATGTATTAGTTCTGATAGTGGAGCATGGCAAGAAAATATGCTGCTTCCTTCTCAGTGCATTGGAGTTTGAGATAAAGGAAGAGTCAGTCTTACTGAGTGATGTTCAGTCTTTGCTCTTCTTCCTGGCTTCTGCTGGGAATATTTTGAATTTTCCTTTTAAAACTATTCCTTATTCCTGCAGTCTCTGTTTTGTGAAGCAATTCTCCTTTTATTCTAACCCAGTGGTGAGGCCCTTACTCAAATTGTTGGTAAAACTGGCTTATTTCTCCAATTAGTTTGGTCCTAAGAGGTAACAAATAGCAGCTGTAGCATGGAATTTTGCCCAAGTCTAGTCATTTAGTGGTGCTGTTTTCCCTCCTCCTTGCTATAGATCTCCAACTTGTTCTCCTGCACAGAAAGAATTGTCTCTTGTATCTGTCTCTGGTAGTAGTTTCCAGAGTGTGCCATATTTCTTCACTGTGTTTTTTTTTAGGAAAGGTGAGAGTCTGAAGCTCGTTTTAGGAGTTTTCAGAACCTGCAAAGGTGACGTTTAC
Organism: Toxostoma redivivum; assembly: GCA_013397375.1. Classification (NCBI taxonomy): domain Eukaryota; kingdom Metazoa; phylum Chordata; class Aves; order Passeriformes; family Mimidae; genus Toxostoma; species Toxostoma redivivum. The sequence continues at coordinate 1,103,166 of VXBI01009663.1, forward strand.
CGACAAACAAACTGTGACAGTGTGAGCAGGAGCACCCAGGGATTTTCCTGCCTTGCTCAGTACTGGGTGCTCCTCTCTGTGCAAGGGAGCAGTGGGATCTGAAGGAGAGTCTGTAGCTTCTGACTGCAGGGAAACAAATGGTCTAGGAGTAGCTAGAGGAGTGCTGCTTCTGAGTGGGAGCATCTGTCAGTCAGCAGCTGAACTGAGCTTGGTTTTAGAAAGGACACTTGGAGAATTAGGATTGGTGAGGGTCTGAGAGATCATATTGGGCCTGTATAATCTCCTCAGTAGGTGAAAATCTTGACTTTCTCAGGATTACCTTTACACAGGGATGGTTTTGATAATGAAACAAGCTTCAGAAGTTTCCTTCTTGCCCCTGCTTCCCGCTGTGTTTCGTGAGTGGACAATTACAGCTGTTTATCTGGCTGCAGTAAATTGGGTCATTGAACTGATTTGAGTTAAAAATAGGCATCCCAAACATCAGCAGCACTGATGCAATGGCAGAGTTTTGACCAGTGGCAGGGAGGACTGTAAACTCCTTTTGCTGCTAGGGCCACAGTAACTCATAACCACATCCTTGTGTGTTATCTGGTCACTTTATTCCGTGGTGACAGTCAAATAGTAGATTTGAAAGGAAAAATATTGAAGCTTGATTATGGTCAGCAGATCAAAAACTGCTGTCTCAAAATTAGCTGCATTCCTCTCAGATTAACTTGTATGCTTTACAGCTATAAATAATAATTTCCTGTCTGCAGAGTAGGCCCAGTCAAGAAGACTAATCAGTGTGCAAACATTGCCGCTAAAGAGTGCAGATACTGAGTCTGGCTGCCAGTGATGCATGAAATGAAACAGAATAGGTCTAGGCTTCCTAGACTGACAACAGAGCCAGCTTTCTAATGGCTGGGCTTGATCTTGCAAATTTGTTAACTGTGGAAATGCTTCTACGTGCCCCTACATCTCATATGATTCATTACTAAACACCCCCACCAAAAAAACCCCAGAACAAGTCAGCAAACCCCACATCCCAAAAGAATACCCTTAAATAACAGCCACATCACATTTACAGAAAGCTTTTCCCGCCCTACTGTGGGATCATCTTCAAGGAAAAATTTGGAGAGGGTGGATGGTGTTTCTTAAATACACAGAAATGGTTGCAGGCAAGCCTAATTGTTATCTCTTTGTTTTGTGAAGCAAGATAGGGAATTGAAAGAATGTGTGAAGACCCCCGTTTTCACATATTAAACTGTTTTTTTGTGTTGTGACTATCTCTTCAGGCTGCTGATTTGTGGGTTGTATTTATGTTATTCTCAGCCTGCACTGCTATAGAGACAGGAATGCAGGTTGCACACAGCACTGGTCTCTGAACCAGCTGCTGCGGACTTTAAAGTACCACAGAGAGAATGTGGATATCTCTGTTTCTGATACCTTGGTTTTTCATTCTGATTTGTTTTTCCTCTCCTCAGCTTAATGAACATTTTCTTATACAGATGTATGGAGCTCTGTGTGATGAAACTCTGTAATGAACACCTGTAAACTGTGTGGTTTTTACAGCCTGAATGAGAAGAGACACAGAAAAAACCAGAATGAGCAGAGTTGTGTAGACCTAGCAGTAGAGTTTGGATTAGAAAACTGTATGGATACTCTACTCTGTTCATTCTTCAGAATGTCCTAACAGAAACATATTTATGAGTTTGCAATTTCTAATGTGCTTAGAGAAATGGATTTTTTTTCTCTTTATGTTCTTCCAAGTCCCAAGAACTTTTTTGTTATTTTTGTGAGTAAAGACATGGGAGGCAAACTTTTTGGGAATTGCTGAGGGAGATGTGAGCAAGGCTTAGGATGGAAACATGGATGATGGGTGAGCTTCTCCTCGCTGAGCTGTAGAGCAGTGGTACTGGCCCTGCTGCTTCCAAAAGTGTGCATACAGCTCTGGTGTGTGTCACACAACTATGTGGCACACAGCTGAAACATTTCAGTGACTGGTTGGACTTGAGATGTGAAAGGATTCTAAAATAATGAGGCTTCTTTCAAGATAGTTACTAAGGAAATATCCAGTCACCAAAAGGATCAGACAGCTCCTGGGAATCTCAGAATGGAAGAACTCTCATTAACCTACTTGGAGCAAGGAGTTGTGTGCCCATGCATGCCTTGTAATTTCATGGCTTCTGTTCTTGGAAGAGCTTGATGGTGTGTTTCTTGGAGCAGAAGTGTAAAATGAAATACTGTCTTTTGCTGATAGGGTTGGATGACCTGAAATATATCCAAGTGGAATATGAGGAAAGGGAGGAGGGGACAGGGTGATTTCTGATGACTCTTGTTGCTACTCTGAACTGACTTCTAAGTCTGGTCTTGTTTTTGGCACAATACTGAGCAGAGATTTGTTAAGTAGCATGCTAAAATAAAATTATGGTTTCCAAGAACATTGGATAAGCAAGAGATTCCCACCTCACTGTAGCTGCCTTGAATGTATTAAAAATCCAGTATGTCAGCCTTCCTACTTGTGCCTTTCTCCTCAGCTCACCAATTCTGTTGCAAATGCTTGCTTAAAATAATTAGTGGAGCAGAAAGTAGAAGTCCCTGAATAACTGTTGTGATGAAATGGCAGTGTGTTTACTGTAACGACCTATTTGTTCTTTCCCTTAGGCACAATGGCCACAGTGGCCCAGAAGCACTTTTTGGAAGGGCAGCCATACTCGGTGCCCCTGATCCAGCCCGACCTGCGCAGAGAGGAGGCTGTGCAGCAGGTGGCAGATGCACTTCAGTATCTGCAGAAGGTGTCAGGTGATATCTTCAACAGGTACAGTGCTCTCCTGGGGGGTTGGGTGCTTAGCATTCAGCATTACAAAACAAAGTACTGGGATTAGGTCGCAGCAGTGAAAGGGCATTGTGTTGGTAAGCAATGGAAGTTCAGAAAAGAGATGAAAAAGGACCAGATGCACTTCAATACGAGTTTATTAGATTCGAGTCTGTCAAAGTTAAGCATAATGAAATGGTTGCAGTTAGCCAGAGATTGTTGGTTATTAATTTTTTATTCAGTGGCAGACTTCCACAAATTGCATTACGGCTTCTGCTGCACTGATCCTTTATTCCTTCTTGCTCATGTATTAAAGGGGAGGCTTTGTTATTTAGAGTATCTCGAAGATGCGTCTTTTTGAGTCATTGTACTTGAAGCAGTGAAGTAGTAAATGTCTCTTTGTTCTAAACTCTGCAGTGTACAAACTATTCTCTTTGGGCTTCTGGTGTTTCACACTTCCCTTTGTGTTGGAAGGGCTGAGTGCCCTGAGTCAGTCTCAGTTTCTTTCTTGCCACAGTACCATAATCCATTGAAGTCCATCTCCTTAAGGATTTAGTCCAGCCTTAGCACCTCTTGCATATGATCCTCTTTAGGATTGGATTAGTAAGACTGTATAGCAGATCAGAGAGATTCTTGTGTTTGCTTGCAAGCAATGGTAGATAACGTGGTGCCTTTTCCATCCAGTGCCGTTTTGACATCTCGGTGCTCTGAGATGCTGTGTAGTATCATTGGGAAGGAAACAGATCAGCATTCATCTTTTCATAGTCTAATGAGTAACAGCACATGCTTTGGTTTGAGCAGATCCCATGACTGTCTAATTTATTATGGTGTGAGCAGGTTCATGACATTCTCTCTTTTTTTGAGTTCTGGAAGATTTTTTAAGGTCAGATTGAAGTTCTGTGGTTTCTGATAGTGATACTTTGAAGGGTAGCCTCTGGAGAAAGAGGAGTCTGGAAGACTGAGCTCCAGCTGTTCAGGGAAATAAAGGTTTTTCACTGGAATAGTCTTTGTTTGGGCAAGAGCTGTGTGTGGGCTGGATTAGGTTGAACACAACAACAATTTGTGCTTTTCAAAGCAGGCGAACCCTTCATGATCTAAGGCTGGGAGAAGGCTTTCTAGAGCTGCCATAAACATGTGGAAAGCACTTCTCAGACTTGGGCCTGGTTGGCAGTGCAGTCCTTCTCTGTGGGGTAAAATGAAGCTCTTGATAATACAGGAGTTACTCTGTCTGTATTTTTTCCTATTTTTCCTCTTCTCACTGCTGTCTAACACAGTACCCTGTAATTTCCCTAGGGAGACAAGCCTGCTGCTTTGTATGCAAGTCACTCCCAAGTACTGAGCAGTGACTGTGATGCTGTTCCCTCACTCTTTGGTGCACTCATGACTTTTAATTACCAATTTTCTCCAACAACAGAGGAGGCTTCATTGGCTTCTTTGTTTGCTTTGCCTTTCCACTGAGGTCTTGGCTCTCTGATATAATTAATAGCGATTTTGTAATTATGCAGGCATCTGATTAGAAGCTCCATGACCTTGGTTGTTCCATGTCAATCAAGGGGCAAAGCTTTCAAGGTAAGAATTTTGCCACTTAGTGAAGAGTGACCTTTTATCTTCCCTTTCCTGAGATAATGCAGCTCTGTCTTCCATTTCCAGGAAGGAGGTGCCTTATCTGGGGGAAGCTGACTGTTTTGATCTGCAAAACAGCAGCTTGCAGTGTTGATGGAGAGGGAATTTGTTCACTGTGGGAGACTTGGCTGAGTGTGTCCAATTTGTTACTTCAGTACTACAAAGATGCAGATGTTCTGAGGTTGTTTTGTGGGAACAGGTGGATTGGTACAGTACTTTTGAGAGTAGCAAGCCAATCTGTACTTTGTTGAAGGTGGAGTGAAAGCGTCTCTTACTCTCTGTGAAAAAAAGGAATATTTCCACAACCAGATCTTTGTTTCCATTTTAGCTAATCAAAGTTTCTGCTCAGAGTTGTTGCTGACATGGCAATTGAGTATGAATTCTTAAAATGAACATGTCAAGATGACACAAGAAAGATACTTTTCCATTTAGGGATTTAAAAGAAAATACAGAGAGCTTTCCTCCTCTTCTTTTTGGGCAATTTGGGAAATAATCCATGTGACAGGTCTCTGCCAACCTCTCTTCTTTCCAATCATTCTCAAAGAAGCTTGCTTGCTATTAACTATGGCAAGGTACTTGGTGAATGAGATGCTGTAGAGTTCATTAGTTCATAGACAATCAAGGGATTTGTGGGTGTAAAACCACAGGTAAACTATGGCTGAGACCCAGAGCATCCCCACTGGGCCCAGCCTTGGAGAGCAGGCCTGGACTGCAATCAGGAATCACTTAGAGCAGGATAAATCAGCTCAGCATCCCTCTCCATCATATCATCACCTCATCCTGAGCTCCAGCCCTCAGGAGCAGAGACCCACCTGACTTTTTTCACATAGAGAACATCAAAGCTCTTGGCTGCTGGGCAATACAGATTGTTGTCTTAGGCCAGTGCTGTCCAGCAGTGCCTTCCTCTGAGGAAGTCCTATCCTCTTGGTGCTGATATCAGTGCTTATGACAAGACCAAGAGGCTGCATGTCCTTCTCAAGTTTATGCTTTGAAGTAATGGAAGTTTTAAGCTTGTGTGTGTTAACTGAATCCAAGTCATTAATGTGTTGTGGAAGCTGCAGTAAAGATCAGATTCACTGCCTGTAGTAACTGAGATATTAATACTGATTAAAGCATAAATATTCTAACATAGCCAATCTGACATAATAACTACTTGAATTTGACTCCTGAGCTTTTAAGAAGAGTTTTTAAAAAAGGTCACAGGAGGTGGGATGACCAGTTTAAACCCTCAATTAACAGTAGTCTTTCATCCATTTGTTTTCTCATTACTGGTATTTTTTGGGTAGGAGCTTGTGTTGGAATCATGTGCTTTGGAATATTTTGCAGGAATGTTGTTGTGATAAGTACTTAAAATAAGTGATGGATTTAGATTTCCTGATATGAACTCCTAGTTAGGTAGGCTTGTCCTTTAGGATTTCTCAGTTTCTGAGTAGTTTGCATTGGCAGGAAATGTTAATAATATCTAATATTGTCCATTTGTTATTCAAAGTGTTCACTTTTGAGTAATAGATGTGTGGAAAATTGCTCTTGCAAGTTATCTCATGGAGTGTTACAGTAGTAGAAAGAAATCAAATGCTTGGGATTGGAAGGTTATTATCAAGGTCCTGGCTTCCTTTGCCTGTGATCCAATCCCAACTTGTCCAGTGTACAGAATTTCCCATCCTTGTACTAATTTTTTTTCAGTTTATGGGAGAATTTCTGGTTGTTATTTTTAAAAATCTTTATTCAGTGTCTTGCTTGTTTGGAATAATACTTTGCTAAACCAGTGTATTCTGTTTCCTCCCCAGTTGGATTCAAACTAATTTCATATTACATATCTGAAAAGGGCTTTAATATTAAGCAAAATTTAACTGAGAGCCACACTTCTGAAAACAGTAGCTGGAAAACAAAAGTGCTGTGAAAATGCTGTTAAAGGTGGGGAAGAAATCTGGTAAAGTTGTGATAAGGAAGGTAAGGAGTAGCTGGCTGGGCAGCAGAGTCTTAAGAAATGTTTAGGACAAGAGCAGAGCTGAGATTTGTGTAGTTCTGAAATTGAAAATACCAGCAAAATCTTAATCATGAGGTATGTTTGGGTGTTTTAAAACCCTCCTTGTTTTAAACTTACTGCTGTGATTAGTCATGATGATCAGTAATGGAAGTGAGGGACTGAATAGGTCTGTGTAAATGTGTTCAATTCAGGAGATCTGTGGAATGGAAACTTGCCAAGAAGGGTCTTGCTGCAAGCTGTACTGTGGTCTTTGTTGTGCAGTGGGGCTTTGGGATGCAGCCTGGATGCTGCAATGTGTTTGTTCCTCTCTGGCTGCAAAGGTTGCATCTTTCTAGGAAGAGAGCTGTCCACTGTGATGGCTCACCACGAGGGTGAGTTTACACCAACAGATCATTGTCACACAAGGAATCAATTTTTCTCCAGTTAATTTGAGGGTTTATGATTTGTTTAACAAGAAGGTGCCTCATGGCACCTTGAAGTTGTTCCAGAGGTCATCTGAAAGAGGATGCTAGGTCTAGTTTAGTTTCACATACCTCTCTTGAGAGCCTGTAGGAGCAGTCATTTGCTGCTAGGAAGATAAAGCAGAAGCAGTGAGGCAAAGAGTGAGTGGAGTGTTCTGCAGACATGAGGAAATGGAGTACAGGGAAGACATTTTGCCTGCAGCTAGTTGTTATTCTTGTAGATGTATGTCCAAATAACGTGGATTTATTTTCCTTTTAAGTGTAGCACACTTTTTGTAAGGCACCATTTATTTGTTATGGCTGCCATGATCCTCTGGAAGCTAACTTGGACAGTTTGTGAAGTTACAGCTTCGGGAGAGGTTCCTAGACTGTAGGATGAAAACTTTAGGAGGTGACACGAGGGTGTGATCAGCATGCTTGGAAGGTTGGGAACAGCTGGCACTAGCAGGCATCCTACACCCCCATAAAGAGGCAAAGGGAGTGTGACTGTTCTGCAAGAGACCAGGTCACAACTCTTTCTGGAGGCTGCTAAAATCCTCAAGATAAGATCTTCTGGGATCTGATCTCTGCAAAATTGCCTTAGAAGTGTTCTTCTACTTCTGGAATTAGTCTCAAATCTGCTAAGCAGGCAGAAGGCACACAACAATTTCAGACTTTAAGGAACTCTTGAGAAGATTCTTTCTACTCTTAAAGCAGTAGTGGAATATCTTGTGGAAATATGAGACAGTGCTTTAAAACAGATGGCAATAGGAAAGGCAAACAGTGAGGAGAAACTAAGGTAATTTCAGTACATTTGAATTGTTGATTTATTTTAGTTCATTTTTTTTTAACACTGACAGGGAAGTCTCTTGTTTGTACTCTGTTCCTTGTTGGAGAAAATTCAATATTGAGTAGCAACCTTCAAGTTCTTGTGAGCTAATTTTGTCCAGTGATAAGTCTGTTAACTAAAAGGATTTTGGCAAAGATCTTATGAACTTCCCCATCCAGAGAGTAATTCCTTTACCTCTCAGTCCCCGACCACAATTGGCTGTGGCTATTACTCTCTGGAAATAGGCAAGGAGGAGCAAATCATAACAACAAATCAGTGTGTGCCTCACAGCAGAAGTGTTCCTTTATTTCTTAGCCCACAGTTTTGGCCATATTGTTGGATTCTCCCACTCTCACTATTCTTGACACAATTGCCATATTATTCTTTTATTACACAAAGTGATAGCTCTACCTTCTCAGCCAGCTTCAGACACTGGAGACTCACACGTTTTGGAGTAATTTTCTGTTCCTATGGATGACTTTTGTGTACTCAGTCAGCCCTGGAGGAAGAGATTCAAACAAGTCATTTTGTTTTACAGGCATGACTTCCATTAGGGATCCAGCATGGAGAAAACTGTCTGGAAAATAACACTGAGTGGCTTGAAATGTGTATTACAGGCTCACTCCTATGGGAGTGTGCACACTGAGGGGAGAGTTGGGGGAGGAACACCAGTGCCAAAGGTCTGTTCTTCACACTTGACTGGCTCATTAAATTCCCTTTCCATGGTGCTGCTTTCTGCCTTGCTGGGGTGCTGTCAGATTTTGCAAATGGGGAAGGTTATAAGGGCTAGGTGTAAATGCAACTGACAGCTGAGGCAAAGCAGTGCTTTTGGAGCCAGGAGACCCATTTGTAGGTGCTAATGAAGGAGTTTCTGGTTTTCTTTCATCTAAATCCTCCAGGACCTAAATTACCCACCTGAGGTTTCTCTTTAACACACTTTGCCATGCAAATTCTTTAACCCAGCCACCAGAAACTTTCATCTCCGCCTCTAAATCTGCCAGACAAACATTTCATTGAAGGAATTCACCATGCTGTGCCATTAATAATCTTCATCTCCTACTCTCCCTGGCAGAGCATGGTGAATTAGATTCCTTTCTTAATTTATCCAAGGATATGATACTTATTCTGGATTAATGTGCATTATAAAACCAAGTATTTGCATTTTAATTTACTTCTAGAACTCTTGTTTATATTGATCAGCAAAGCTGAATCTGAAAACATACTTGATGGGCCTAAGAGGCATAACAAGACATTCCTTTTAGAAGAGGAGGTAAAGCTGTTACACTTCTGCTCTATGTGAGTGCAGGAGGAATAGCCTTCTGGTTATCTATGACGTATATATAACATTCCAATATGTAGATATACATATATATAACATTCCAGTAGCTCAGTTCCAAGAAGCAAGGAAGTTCATGGTCTCCACAGTGCAGTTCTCTTTGTTGTTTTGTCCCAGTGACTGAGTAGTTTGGTTTTGCTTCAGCAATACTTTTGAGAGTGACATCTTGGACTCCATGTGATTTTTTAAATTTTTTTTTTTTCCTTTTGAGGAAGGGAAGGTGAGAAGCTCACAACTGAGCACCAGGCAGGGTTTTCTTTCTTTTTTCTAGCACCTGGGCAATTTAGGGGATGGGGAACAACCAACCACACAGCCAAAATCATGCCCTTCCTTTACACTTCACGCTTGCTTTTAGCTGAGATGAGGAGTTCAGCTGCTGTCAAAGCACTGGTTATGAGAGCATTTCCTGTGTGTGCCACAGGGATACTGGTTAAGCTATTAAAGTGTATGAATATACAGTTCTGGCAGTTTTGGGGTGGGCAAGGAGGTTTGGGGGGTACACTGTATGAATTTGTTCTGATATTACTGCAAAGGTAGTATTTCCATTCTTAATGACTAACTGAGTTGGTGCATGGGAAAGATGATTTTTAAAATGACAATGGCAGAAATGAAACCATGTGTCTAGACCAGTTCTAAAGGTGTGTGATCACTGATGTGCCTCAGACTGTTTCATTGAAATGACAGAGCATCTGGCAGTGCAAGCAGAGAGGTATCTGCTTTCTGATGCTGTAAGGAACATCACTGCCTACAGCCCAAAGTTTCTGGGGGAAGAGTAACTAGAAATCCCTCAAGAAAGTAAGAAAGTTATGTAATCACTCAGGAAAGATGTTAGATGGATAAGGTGTCATAAAGAGTTGTTCTAATTTGTTGAAGAAGCACACTCTAATTAGCTTGTTGATGGGCATATCATAGAAGGTGCCTTTTGAGATTTGAGTGTGGCTGCAATTGATTGTTGAAATATGAAGAAGTAATACTAAACAACCTCTGTTTCTGAAGAGTAAATATTATGAAATAAAAAACTTCATTTGCAGAAAATATGTGAAGAAATCTTTCCTTTAAGAGAAGGAGGCCTGTTTTGAAAGAGGAGGATCTGTTAAGAGAAGTTCACTTTGAAAGCAAGGGTGAGAAAGGGAAAAGCTGTTAGCAACGAGGTTTTGTAACTGGCAAAGGGCTGGTAACTGTTTCTGAGAGAGCCTGTCTTATGTAGCTGGGCTTGTTTTAATTGTAGCAACATTTTGAGTGAATCTTGGGAATCTGCACTGGTCCTGCCAGGATGGTGAAGAAGGTCATTACTGAGCAGAAGTGGTGAGTGCAAGGAAATAGAAGAAATTTCACTGAGATACAAACTGTTGAGAAGTACAGGGATCACTGCAACAAATGTGTTAAGCAGAAACATAGTACTGAGTGCAAACAGAATGACCTGGATATTCCAAGTCATGCTTCAAAGGCCAGTTTGGTCATTTACCAAGTATCTGATTACAACTTCAACAGGTCAGCACAGTGAGGGAAGACCACAGAGATAGACCTTTATCATGTGATCAAAGTCAGAAAGGAAGTAAGAGTTCCAAGAAGACTTGAAGTGTATTTGTCTTAAAACACACATTTTATGGTAGCAAGTCCTTTTTCTTGGTTGTGCTTTCCTTCTTCGAAATATTCAAGTCCAGTTGTGCAGGATAGCAGTTTTTATAGAGCAAGCATTAGCTTGTAAATGATAGCTTTTAGATATGTGTTATTGAAAAGGAGACTGGAGGCTTCAGCTGGTGATCTACAAGTAAAATTTTGTGTGATTGCCATCAGCTACTTGGAAGTGGAGAAAATTTCAAGTCAATGAAGAAATCTTTACTTGTAAATGTGTCTTAAATGTGGGTAAACCCTACATTTTGGATCCCAAAAAAGAAGTGGCTGTGGTGAGAGAATGGTCAGTGTTTTTGATCTTTGGGGAAAAGCTATGAAGTTCTAAGAATATTTGATTAAATGCAAAGAAAAGCAGTGCTTTTCTTGGAGAATGGTGACAGTGTGAACTGCTAACACCAGGAATAATTTTCTGCTCTGGAGGCAGGCATGTTTTGCTCAGCATTCTTATTCTTGATGACAATGGCTTGTTTTGGTGAGATCAACAGACTAAGAGCAGTGTTTGTGCTGTGTGCTGTCATGGTATGCAAATGTCCATCCCAATGAAAGACTGGGAGCTCAGCTTTCCTGATATGTTCAGCCTTATCTAAAGGTGTGGCCCTGATGTATGATCACTTCATTGTTTTTTGCTACATGTGTGTAACTGGGTACTACTTACCTTGGTCAAGAAAACTGATTTAAAACCATTTGCAAGGTATGAGTGTGTTGGCTTGCTAAGCAGGATGTGACCAAAAGTCTGTATTCTATCACCATCTGTTGAAACCAGGTTGGGCAGTGTTCTTTATCTTTCCCACAACCCATCCTTCCTCCAGGAGATAGCTCCTGTTAATGGGCCATGGAGTCCCAGTGCATGACTGATAAAATTACATCATCCCATTGGGAGATGTTCCACCCAGGGGGAGGAGCCAAACATTTCCTACCTAGATAAAATCTGAGATTTGGAACATCAGAGCAGCCTTTTCCCACTGGATTCCAGAGGAAAACCAGACCCTTCCACATCATCACTGGATCTTTGGGGCAAAACTGCACCTTCTACAGGAGCACTGCTCCAACAGAACCACATCTGTCACTGCAGGAGGATGCAGCCACCATTTAATGGGACAGATACCAACACCCTGACTGACAGAGTGTCAGGTTGTATTCTGACTCTGTCAGTGTTTCGGGGTTTTTTTGTCTTACTATCTATCTATTTTTTGTATTATTATCTATCTTAATTTTTCCTAGTAAAGAACTGTTATTCCTATTCCCATTCCCATATATTTTGCCTGAGAGCTCCTTAATTTCAAAATTATAATAATTTGGAGGGAAGGGGTTTACATTCTCCATTTCAAGAAAGGCTCCTTTCTTAACAAACAACTGTCTTTCAAACCAAGACAATGGGGAAAAGCTAGGAATAAAGAGAAACTTCCTGACTGCCTGGGCAGGGAGGAGGAAGGCTCTGCAAATGTCACTCTTCTCACATGATCATGGTGATGTGTCTTTGGTCAAGTGAGGCACAGCCTACAAGGGCTGGGATGGCTGAGGTCAGTGCTCCTGTCCTGCTGTTGCTGCCTTTAGGTGAATCTCAGAAGAAACAGCATTTCTGGCTGGTGGCTTATGAATTTCTCTTGCAGCCCCACCTGGCAGAGGGCACAGATCAGATATTTCAGTCCAGGCTGATCTGTCTCCTGTACCTATTGCTGGTAGGGAAACTGGAGCATACTGAGTGAGCTGTGTAACAGAAATATTGTCTGTGTAGAATCAGACACGGTACCCTCAATGATCCAGAGGAATCTCAGATCTTTTTAAAGGCATTAGCTCTCCCTGCCCCAGATACAGTTCACAACAGGGTCACCTGGGCATTTCTCCACTGCTTATGTTTCCTGTGACTCTGTAGTGATGCACATTTGCTTTTCAATGGGGACAGGGAGGAAGATCCTTGGCTAGTCTGAAATGGAGCTTTGATGGGAGAATGAGAAACCTAATGTTTGTGTACATGCAGTTGATTAATTTAAGGTTACAAGGTGCCAAAACACCTTCTCAAGCTATCTGCCAAATAAGATCTATTACTTCAAGCAATATGGAAACAAAATTTATTTTTGACAGTCTTGTAAAATTCTGTCCAAACAGGATTAGTTCTTCTTTCACAAGTGATTAAAGAAAAGAAGAAAAACAAAATTGAAAACACTTAAGGCTATTACTAGAAAAGCTTGAGCTTCAGTGAGTAAATACTTAGAAGATTTTTGCAAGGATGAGTAGAGACTCTAAAGATAACAAAACAGTTACTGTACTTTACTAGTAGCTTTTACTAGTTACAGTACTAGTATCAGGTACTACAACTCCTCTCCTCTGAGAAAAGGCTGTGAGAGAGTTGGGGTTGTTCAGCCTGGAGAAGAGACCTTAGGAGACCTTATTGCAGCCTGCCAGTACCCAGAAGGGGCTTATAAGAAAGATGAGGGCAAACTTCTTAGCAGGGCCTGTTGTGATAGGACAAGGAATACTGGTTTTAAATTAAGAGGATAGATTGAGACTAAATATAATGAAGACGCTCTGTGACCAGGCTGGTAAAACACTAGAACAGGTTTCTCAGAGCATTCAAGGCCAGGTTGGCCAAGGCTCTGACTAACTTCATCATCTGAAGATGTCCCTGCTCACTGCAGGGGCTTGGACTAGATGACCTTTAAGAATCCCTTCCAAGCCAAACTATTCTGTGATTCTGTACTGACTATCATCAGCTGCCTAATATCTCAAGACTCTTCCTGTGGCTGCTGCTTTGGAAAGCAATTCCACTGCCAGTGAAGGAACTCAAAACCTGTGAAACTCCAGCACTACTGGGAAGGAACCATTTTTTCCATTGCTTCTTTTAGAAGTGATTGAGTTCTTGAAGTCATCTTTCCCAAAAGTTGACAGTGTGATGGTAGAACCTGTGTTGTATACGTATATTAACACTGTTAATGGAGAAATAGATTGACCAAAAGTAGCCTGTATAATTTAAAGATCTAATGGTGTACTTTATTTGCAGACATAGACTTTCTGCTTAGTCTACACTGACTTTCTATTTAATATGTATTTCTTTTAAAAAATCAAAAGCACGTCTGCTTTCAGACCAGTCAGTGGTAGGAGGCAAGTAAAATGCTTGGAAGGTTAAAGAGGAATTTGTTGGTGACCTTTTTCTGTGAAGAAAAAGGAGAAGCTGCTTTTCTGCAGAGGAGAACAAGCTGCAGGGGAAGAAGGAAAAGGGTGCTGTGATGGTTGGTCAAAATTCTAAGTTTCCAGTTTTACATAAACTTAATTCACAGCAATGGGAGTGCCCTGTGAAATGAGAGATTAAAAATCAAAATGAAATGCTTTTTGTGTGAGAACATGACCTGTGGAGAGTGATATATGCTGGATCCTGCTGAGGATAACCTGGCAACCTTGATCACTCTCCAATCTGCAAAGCCATTTGGCATCACAGGAACAGGGCAATATGCAAATGCTGAAACACCTGCAAATCAGGCTCGAGGAGCAATCAAAGTGAGATAAACATTAATTAGTATAATACCTAAACCCTTAATGGAGGAAGGAACGTTGATTACACAGCTCACTTGGGACTTCTTTCTGTCAGAGATGGTGTATGATGACAGTTTCTGATTACACTTACTCAGATAAGAAGTAAGACTTTAAAAACTGCTTAAATATGGAGAGAGAAGAGCAGAAAGCAAACAAGTTGATCTTTCTGAGTGGTTGAGCATACTCTTCATAAGAGTATGTATTTCTCCTTTTGCCTTTCAAACTTTTGAGGTGAATTTGCTTTGTGAGCCGATTTTGAATGCTTCCCTGGATCACTGTAAACCATAAATGTCTTAGACTTTCCTTTGCTCTCCCCATCTCAATCCTGGGATGTTGCCAGCTGCAGGGGCAGAAGCACTGAGTGGGAGTGGGGAGTGGGCTTCTCATAGCATTCATTTTTGACCCTGCTTTCTTCCCTTGTTATCCTGCTCCAGTACCATCTGCTTGGAGTCTATGAATAAAATTAAATACAACGACCATAAACTCAATCCCTTCTTATTCATGCCTCCTGCAGTAAGGGAGAAATTTAATAAAAGCACATGTCATTCAGCCAAAAAAAAAAAGGCAGCTTGACTTTTAAGCAAGAAGCCAAGGTTTTATAGAATAAATTTACTATATGTACACAGCAATGCCAAGCATCCTCCTGCTATCTCTGAGGCTTGGAGCTTGGGCTGGGAGGTGACCAGAAGCCTGATTTGCTGTGATGTGTACAGTCCTCATTTAAGGAAAAAGTAATTTAATACTTCGTCTCCTTGTCCTCCTGTGCAACTTCATTTCTCATTCTGCTCTGTAATGTTCTTTCTCCTTGGTTGATCGCTTACTTTTGTACTTCAGTCATGAAGATGTACTTCTTTGGTATTCTAGAGAGGTTTGCTCCAGCCTCTGTTACCTAACCTTTCTCGTTCACCTTGGTGTGTAGCTTGCCAATCTGCTCTCCCACTTCAAAAGTTTTGTCATCTCTGTCACTTGCAGGTGATGTGGACGTTCAACATAGAGAGCAAAGGGTCTCTGGCTGCTGTGATTCAGCTTTCTTACAGCTGATTCCTGCCTTTCTCAGACACCTTTCTTGGAATCTGTTGGCCTGTCTTTAAACCTTCCTTGATTTTAAACTTTTTTTTCTGATGCTGTCTGATCCCTAGTGAATATAGATGATAAAAATCACATTTTTTTTTATTAGCACTGAGAAGTGCATACAAATGTAGCATTATTGCCAGTGCTGACAGTACTGTCAGGCAGTGTCCAGTGTCCTGGATGCCAGATTCCTAATGCCTCAAATCTTTTTCCTGTGGGAGTAAGGAAACAGTAATTTTTTCCACCATGAATAGACACAGAGAACAGCAGAGGAAGTCTTTCAGTAGCCACCTGAATGAGAGATTTATCAGAGGAGTAATAATGGAGTAAGAGCAAGTGATCTGTTCTGTGGTTGGAGATGGGACAGTGGATAGGGGGCCAGCAAGAGAGGGCCCTCAAGAGGTTCCCAGGAATTGGGAGGAAGTATTCCTGGAACTCCTGTAGGTGTTGGAGAAAATTGCCTGTAAAATGGAGAATGGCTTAAGCACAGCAGGGTGAAGGCTTTAGGACAAAGGAGAAACGATCTAAGTTGGGGGTGAGGTGAAGAGGGCTTGAGGGCAAAAATATTTCAGAGGGACAAGAGAAAGTGAAAGCTTGAATCAAAGCAGCCGAAAGGTTGGCTTTAATATCTGCTTAGATCAAAAAATAAAGTCTGTATGGATTAAGAGATAATCCACTAGATAGATTTAATCTGCCACGTGTATTGCTTCCCCAAAGAAAAGCACTGAGAAGGGAAGGTTGATTTGGCTCAGTGCCCAGCATTTGAAGGGAGGTGATGTATTCTGCTTTTTCCACAGACACCCCCTTTCACTTGTCCTGAATGAAGCACATCCTGCTGAAAGGGAGTGGCTGTCACTGTAGCCTCCTGCTCCTTTGCAACTCCAGAGTAATATTGAATTTAACTAGAGGCATTTCTCAAGCAGAAAAGAGCATTGAGAGCAAAATAACCCAGCAATGACTATGAAAATAGGCATGGGGTAGGTTCAGATGCTCATGGTGGTTTTGGCTGCCTGAGGAATTTGTTCTGAGAGGCAGTATTGGGTTATTTTATTAACACTTAATCCCTCTTGTCCTAATTGTCCTTGTCCTCCCTTTAAGGAAGGTTAAGGTCTGAATGCCACCTTTCCTCCAGCACTGCCCCTGAAATCCTCAGCCATATCCCTCCAGTCCTTCCTTCCTTCCTGTTTCCTTTCTTTACAAAGACTGATTGAGTCCTTTGAGTAAGTTCAGATCCCACAGCAGTGGAATAGAAATAGTTGATCAAACATGAGGATGTTTTCTCCATATATTTTTTCCAGTAAGGATATGGTATATTGTCTCTAACACATACAGCTGTATCTTGAACTGTTTGTGCATAACAGTCATGCACTTCTAGGAGCCTGTACATGTGATGGAATTTGGATTAGTTGGATTGAGGGGGTTTAATTTTTTTTCAAAGTTACCTTGTTCAGCAACAAATTAATTCTGTGGACTGATACTATTCCTTCTGTGTTGTGGGCCTACATCTGTACCACCTCAGGTGAAGTTTTTGGCAGATCTTATAAGGGATTTGGCCTGTCAAATCCTAGAGCAGGAGATCACAGGAGGAAGTACAGAGTGCCTCAGAGAAGATCCATCATGGTATGGTTTGAAACACCTAAGCTGGCACTGGACAACTTCCCCAGCTTGTGCTGGGAGCAGGCTGTCTGCCTGATATAGTCTACTTTCATTGAAGATATTTGGTGGGCAGTGGGGATGGATGTCTTCCCTCTTTTTTTTTTTTTCTTTGAGTGAGGGAGGGAAGGAAGGCGAAGAGGTTGGTGCCTGGTGAAGCACTGGGGATAATGTGGGACAGGAAAGGGAGTGAGGGAGGTGTTTGGCTGACTCACTGGACCCACTCACATTTATGAAGTGAAAGGGAAAAGAACACTTACTGGTTTCCAGGCCTGACCTTGCATAACTGCTTAGCACTTCCTTCTAGGAGAGAAACATATGCCTTGTCAGATCCTGAAAATTGCGTCTGGAAGTCAGCAGGGTACTGGCTAAAAGGCAATTGATACCTCACTTTTTTTGGAGCTTTAGGAAAACTTTGTGGACTTCTTCTAGGAGAGAGGTCTACTCTCAGGTGAGAGAGAAAATTGCAGCATTGATTTGAGGGAGAGCAGCAAAGCAGAAATAAATGACTAGGTTTTTTCAGCTTTGAAGGAAGTAAAAATAGTCAGATACCCCTAGGGAGCAGTACTGGAAATAGTTTCAATCAATATAATTATGAAACTTCTAGAAAAGAGGTGAACTGTGAGGTGGGAAAATTTGCTGGTGAGAGCAGTTAGGAAAGATTTAGGTCCTTCAGAGGCATCTCACACTTGAACAAAACAAGGCAGTGGGACAGTCCTATGACACATGAAATTTGCTGCAGATAGGTGCTAGGAAATGCACACTGAAAGGAACAGCAGAAACTACTCTGAGAACCTATCAAGTGTATAAGTGATGTGGACTTACTCTTCTGAGGCAGAAGGGAGGGTGTGGGAAGGAAATTATGAACAGATTTGTACTCAGTGTTGGTACAAAATACAAGCTGTTGGTCTGTGTTTAAAATAAAATGGGGTAATGGAGAATAATTCTGAGAGGGAGAATCTCATGAGGTTCAATTTTGCTCATCTCCCACTCCAAACAGAATAAGGTAAGAAACAGCCTGTGTGCTATCATGCCATATGCAGAAGGAAGGATTTTTCATGCCTCCAGGAAAAGGAGGACATGGCTATAAACAAACAGAAATACTTGAAGCTGTTTAGAGAAAGTGATGTTTTTTTTCAGAATGGTACAAGAAAAATAGGCTGCTTGTATTTGCTGTTTTTCACTACCTACATTGAGGGGGGGCTTTTTGTTTCTTTACTATAATAGAGAATGTGCTGCCCAAAGTGAAAATACTGGAAAAGATGGATTTGGTACAGTTTGAAATTGGAGATTACTGCTGATCTCACGGTCATTACTGAAGGGAATTAAGAGCAGATAAAGAGCATGAGAGCTCTCCTCAAAAGCAAAGAGAGACTCTTGGTGAAATTTAAAGACAATACTTGAGATTGCTTTTTACAGGCACAATGATCCAGTGCTACAAAACATTGCTGAAGTGGAGTGCTCTCTCTCCTATTGAGTTATGTAGCCATAAAAATATTCTTCCCTGGAGGGGTGAAAGTTCAGAAGACTTTTCAGCTTTTGACCTTGTAGCTGGGGAGAGAGAATGTGCTGGTTATGCATGGAGTAGGAGGGCTTTTTTGAGAAGGTGACTCCATCGTTACCTGTAGCTGATGCCTGCTCCCAGCATCCCTCCTAACCTCTGACTGGACCTGTGTGACAGTTCCAGCAGCACAGCAGCCACTGTGCATGGCATGGAGGCAGTTTCAATCGAGCCCCTGGCTGCCAGGTGGGAAAGAAAAAAGAAATATGTCCACAATGTGAATGCAGAGGTATTTAACCACTGACTGCTCTCCCCTGCTGCCACGGAGTGCTTTTCACCTCAGTCCCAAAGCATTCTCATGCTGATCTAGTGGTATGGTTTATCTGCAGCTGGCAACTAAGCACCACACGGCCTCTTGCTCACCCTACTCCCTGCAGGGTGGGGGGAAGGAGACCTAGAAGGGTAAAAGTGAGAAAATTCATGGGTTGAGATAAGAACAGTTAAATTTTTGAAATAAAATATAATAATAATTATAATATTATAATGTAAAGGAAAATAACAAAAAATATAAATGAAACAGAAGAAACACAAGTGATGCAAATAAAAACAATTGCTTACCACCAACTTGATGAAGTCTGTCCAGTCCCCGAGCAGTGGACCCCAGCCAACTTTCTCCCTAGTTTATGTGCTGAGCATGATGCCATATGGTGTGGAACATCCCTTGGGTCAGCTGGGATCAGATGTCCTGGCTGTGTCCCCTCCCAACTCCTTGTGGTGGGGTAAGAGGCAGAAGAGGCCTTGACTGTCTAAGCTCTGCTCAACAGTAATTAAATCATCCCTGTGTTATCAACACTGTGTCTGTTGCCAGTTTTCCATCTTTCTGTGCCTCAAACAGCCACAAGAACATCAGGCTGTGATTCATGGTCTAATTCTACTTCATGTTGGAGTACCTCAGGCTCTCAATAGGATGGATACAAACATGTCTCAACCAGCACTGTTTTGCACTGTGAAACCACCCAGTCCCCTGAGATTCCCATCCTTCTCTGAGGGGCTGGGAACTGGTGGTTTAAAAAAAAAAAAAGAAATACACTGGTTCTGGATTCTTCAGCTTAAGAAGTGTTCTTGCCTCCTAGGATCTCTCAGCGGGTGGAGGCCAGCCGGGCACAGCTCCAGGCAATTGGGGAGAGAGTCACACTCGCCCAGGCAAAGATTGAGAAGATAAAGGGCAGCAAGAAGGCAATTAAGGTAGTGACTTCAGTGAAGGCTGCTTGGCATCTTTTCTTCCTTCTTTCTTTACTCCTGACGTAAGCTCAGAAGAAAAAGTGCTTGGCTGCTGTAGCTGCTGCCCACTCACTTCTCCGTGCCTTGCTGCTGAGCAGAATTGTGGTGAGAATCCCACTCCTGACTTGGCCAATTGATGAATTTTAGACCCATGAGCCACACAGCTCCAGGCTTTATGTAGCCTTTATAGGTTTCTGTCCCAGCTGCTTCCTGAGAAAGAGAAAAGACGTGCTGAGCTAAGCCTAACACCCTCACTTCAGGCTCATAGACACTTACTTGAATGAAAGCTGCTGTCAGGGAGCCTCCCTTTAGTGCATCTTAATCCCATTGAGCCATGTAAAACTGGTGAAAATCCTTCTTTCCCCATTCTTGCTCCATTTTATACAGTATTTCCAACTCCTTTCCTGCCAGTGAAGCTTTTTTGCCAGTGATCTCCTAGTACTTTTAGAGAGAGAGAAAAGCTCTAGCAATTTCAGTTTCAGAAGTGACAGCCCATGCATGTTTGGGTCTGTGCACATAGCCCTTAGGAGCCTGTTGACTCCAAATCTGTCCATTCCCACTGGCAGCACAGATTGCATGTTTACACCTCTCCTTGTGTTTCTGTATCGTAGGATTGCCTAGTTGTTGGGATTTTTCAGTCCTTCCTTGTTTCTCCATAGGTATTTTCCAGTGCCAAGTACCCAGCCCCTGAACGGCTGCAGGAGTACAGTTCCATTTTTGCTGGTGCAGAAGACCCAGCTAAACAGAAATGGCCAAGACACAAGATTCAGAGCAAACACCGAATGCTGGATGAAAAAGCTCTGCAGGTAAGGAGAACAGACCTTGGGAAGGACAAGCAAAGGGAACCTGGAGTCTGTTAATCTCTTCTCTGAAGTGGGCCAGGGCTTTGGGATATAGGCTAGGAGTAGAACATATTTTCATTTGGCCTGTGGGGAGGGTGGGAGGTCAGGCTGGGAAGCTTGTGGAGATGCCAGTTGGAGAGCTCCTTGCATGTCAGTGCAAGAGTCTGGGTGGCTGTCAACTGCCAGGTCTCTGGAGCAGTTCCATTTCCTGAAATGTTGCAGGTGCTGCTGCCTGGGCTTAAGGCTTTGGCTGTGCATAGTGAGGCAGCTGGGAT
Source organism: Toxostoma redivivum (assembly GCA_013397375.1). NCBI lineage: Eukaryota > Metazoa > Chordata > Aves > Passeriformes > Mimidae > Toxostoma > Toxostoma redivivum. The sequence goes on from VXBI01009663.1 coordinate 1,123,961, forward strand.
CAAGCTCGTAGTAGTTTCAGAAATAGTTTCTGAAGGCTCTGATATAACTTCTGGTGGGAGGGGAAAGGTAAAAAGGCTTATGAGTTTGTCAGGAAAAAGGAGTCATTCATTAGAGCATTTTTCTGCCCCAGGAAATCGTTGTACTTGGCATTTTTCCTGGGTTGGAAGGAGAGGAAGAAGAGTTGCCATGCTTCAGGTTTAAAAGTTGCTGTGTATATGTTGTGTCAGTAGTAGCAGATGTGCTGTTCCTAGCATGTGAAGGATCAATTTGACAACTTCCCTGTTCTCCACCCCTGAAGAGACTTCCTTCCTCATCCTTGTATGACTTGGCCAAAAATAAAGCTGCCACTGAATAATTTATCGTGCTAAACTTTCCTGAGTGTTAATGGAGTTGAGCCCTCACACAGTGAGGTAGTTATGAATATTTCAGCTAGGCCAAGGAAGCAGGATTGCTGGCCCAATGGACAGCTGGCAAACTTGAGCAGGGCTCCTGCTTCCTTCTAGTCCTGGCAGTAGCACAGGCAGAGCTGCATGGGACGTGCTGCTGTCTGGCTGGTGGCCCCATCCCACTGGAGTGTGGGGGGAGCAGAGGCAGGCAGGGAGTGGACAGGGAGATGGGCTCCCACCCTGAAGGGCTGGTGCCAAAGTACAGCCCCTTGCACAGGGAAGGGATTGAGAGGAACATTGGCTATTAAAAAGCAGTGTCCCACAAGGAGAAAATGGTGTGCCTGTTCAGCTGGCCTGCTGGCTCTGGTAGGCTCCACTTGCCATTCCACACAGCCATCTGTCTGGGATGCCATGTCTTCCAGTCCCAGTCAATCTCTCTACCATTGCCATATTCTGCCCTTTGGGACTAAAGCTGCCATCACCACAGGAACTTTGTTTCAGGCCCTGGGGGATGTTTGTTGCTCCCCTCCTGTGATCCATCTTTTGATCCTCTTTTGGGACTGTTGATCTTTCTCTGGCTTTGCTGAGTGTGCCTCATGCAGCAGCTGTCATTCCTGCAGCTCCTCTCTGAGGTGTGGGATGCTGCTGTCAGCTGGTGAAGGATGGAGGGGCTGATGTGCTGAGTGAGGCTCAGTGTGGCCAAGCTCCAACCACATTCCAGGGGGACAGGCCCTTCTCGGCCATAGCTGAGCACAGAGCCTGACGTGCCTTGCAGTAATGAAATGTGACAGGGAGAAGTCTAATGTTTGCATTTATGCTTTTCTCAATTATTCAGGGCTTTCAGCAGAGGCTGTTTTCTCTTCTAATGAGAGCCTCTTTGCTGCGAGCAGTCACAGTGGCCTTTGCTAAACTCCACGTGCACACAGCACCTCATCAGGAAAGCAAACTGTTCATTCAGTTTGAGGGGAAGTGGTGGCAGCCTGTGCTCAGCCTTCAGGGTTTTTGCTCTGGGGAATAAGCAACTGAGTTGGAGATGTGTGTGGTTCTGCAGTTGATTTTAAATGCTTCCTCCATGGAATTTCTTCTTACCCCCTCCACCCCAACCGAGTGAAAACTTGCTGTTTGCAAGTGAAAACAAGCTGCTTAGAGGATGCTGGTTAGGTTGGTAAGGTAAGCACTGAGGAGTAAGAGTGCCAGAAACACAGCTTATGGTAAGCCTAGAAAGCCAGTTGCTTTGCACACTGCAGTGGTAAGGGCTCAGCAGGGAGCTGGGCACTGCCTTTGTGGTGGGAGCTGTGTCTGGGTGCTGCACATGCCACTCAGGGGACTGGAAAACGGGGGGAGATGTGGTCTGCCTGGGCTTTGGAAGAAGTCCAGGGAAAAGTTACCATCCACTGCTGGAGTAACCTTGCTAGGGTTCAAAAGTGTCAGTAACTTGCTTGTCCTTGTGAATTCTGCCTCTCCCAGAGCCCCCCACAGGCACGTAAAGGCTAAACCAGGTTTTTGTCACTTGCTCATCTTGAAGTGCTTTCCCAGCTGGCCTTAGCAGTCCATTGGTGGGGGAGAAGTGGGATTTCTGGTATACCACACCAATTTCCTTTGTAATAGTGGGTGTTTAATTAAACTGAAGAGCCAGAGTGACTTTATATATTTTAACTGTAGGTTCTTAGGAAGAAAAAAGGCCTGAAAATTAAGTGTCCTTGGGGGTGTGATCCTGCCAGGTACCAGACCCCAGGCTGAGGTGTTTGAGCATTCAAGCACCCCCTCATGACTTCAGTATGTCAAGGTTGCCAAACTTTGGCTTAAGAACTTAATGTTCCTATAAGAAAACCAATTTTTAAATGGCACCTTAACTTGTGGAATTCACAGTTGAAGGATGTTTTTGACAGTGTGCGGTTGTTCCAAATTTCAGAACAGATCTAGGTACTAGAGTAAGACTAGCACTTTGATGGCATTTAAATTAAAAGGATTATATTTCACATTTCAGAATACTCATGCTTAGTGATTTTAGAACTGCCTTAGATGAGGTTTGTAAGTAAATGTAGGTAATGGTTGCTTTCTCAGTACATCCTTAAAGTGATGCACAATCTTCCAGTGATAACTGAAATCTACAAAAAGAGAATTACAAAAACCATATAAATTACTTGAGGGCTAAGTGTGTCTGAACAGTTCTAGCAAAAAAAGTCAGTACTCCCTCATGCTTAAAAAATTAAACATTGGGAAATGAATATTAATGATCAAAAGAACTTTTATTTTTGAGTTTCTGCTCTAAATAAGAATTTATATATTTTTGCCTATTTGCTTCTATAAAAAATAGGTGTTAATTTCAATGTATTTTTCACAAGCTGGAACCTGAATTAAATCAAAACCTTACAGGTCCTTTCTTATAGCATTTTACAGTCTCAGAGCATCATCTAAACTCTTAGTGGATTAACTGAACTGTGACTAAGCCATTTCCTTGGATTTCTGGCTACCAGATTCAAGACTGAAATTTCAATCAGCAGGAACTGCTTGTGTCACTGACGTGGTCTTAAAACTGAACCACCAGTGGTCTCCATTTCTCCCACACAAGAACAAGGAGGGGAGAGGGACTCAGAAAATGGGGTGGTGCAGGAATGCTGGAAGTAGTGAGGCAGTAGGAAGCTGTGGACACTATTTGGAGTGACCATCCTCTGGTGGCAGAAGAAAACCACAAGTGTGGCCAGTTACTTAATCTGACAAAGTGCTCTGTGAAGAGTTATGAAGGGGCTGAGGAGGGATCTACAGAGGGGTCTGAGGTGGAGGTTGGTTCATCCCAAACTGTCTCTCATCAGTTCAGGAACTGATGCCTTTCCTCCCTCTAGAGCAGAGTGCTGTGGGCACTGAGCTTCATCCCCCAGAGCATGTGGCAGCGGGCACTGTCATGCCAGCTGAAACACTGGTCTGATGTGGGATGGCAATTCCTGTGCTCTAGAAAAGTCAGGCCATTCAGATGTAATAAGTCCCTTTCGAAAGGGAGCTCTATATATTATGCATGAAGTTTTAGAACTGAGAGAGAGAAGATTTCAGTTCATTAGAGTTGAAAACTCATGCAAATCCCTCAGGCTTTGCAAAACCATCTGGCACACGTTCCACCCTGCACACTCCTTTCTGCCTGATCTCTTGCCTAGTGCAGGCAGTCTGTTCTTTCCTAACCCCTTTTTCATACCCCACCAGTGTGATCACAGCTCTTAAAACATCAAGTGAAGGCAACAGAGGAGAGGTGAGGTGATAGAGATGTGTGGGGAACTCTGCCTGCATGAAGATATGTTGTTACTGGAGACACTGTAACAAAAGCCCTTTTTGGCTGTGGTGCTTGATCTTGCACCTGTCTTGCACTGTATCTGACTATAGAGCCAGAGTGGTGATTTTATTCTGGTGGATCCTTGCCACAGTAACATGTTCAGTATGACCCATCCACAGCACCAAAAGCACTTGCCACAAGCCTGAACTGCCAACACTTGTCATGAGTGTGGGGTTGCAAAGTTGTCCATGTTCTTCCTAGCTCAAAGGGAGGCAGAGAGGGAGCAGTAGGGTTCCCAGATCATAGAGTGCATCCAGCAACGTGGGTTGTGGTGGCTGGGGAGAGCTGCCTCAGCAGCTGTGATTCTAGTGTCTTACAACCTTTTATCTGTCTTCTTGCAGGAAAAGCTCAAGTATTTCCCTGTGTGTGTGAGCACCAAAATTCACCAGGAGGATGATGCAGAAGAAGGCCTTGGCAGCCTTCCCAGGAACATCAGCTCCCTCAGCTCCCTGCTACTCTTCAATACCACCGAGAACCTGTGAGAGCTGGAACAGTGCTGTGCTGCTTACCTGCCCCTCTTTATCCTCAGAGGATCTTTCCCATCCCCAGGGGTAGCAGTGACTGCTTGCTTTCCTGGGGATGTTACCTTTCAGGCTCTTGATAGGACAGGGTTTGGTACCTCTCTGCTGGCTTGCAGCTGGGAACCTTGCCTTCCCCACTCTTTGCCTGGAGTAGAAGCAGTTATTTGGTCCTCACCTGATCCTCTACTCACCTGATTCAATCCAGTTTTGTACTTTCTTTTGCTTAGTTCTTCCTATTGTTCCTCTGTAGTTTCTCTCCAGCCTTGAGACACGCTGTCACTCCTGCCCTGTTCTTCCCTGTGTGCCAGCCTAGGTATTGCTTCTTCTCCTGACAATTCCTCACAGCATTACTTTACTGCATTTGCTGCTTTAATGTCTCCACCACCTACCTCACTGCAGTTTCCTTTCTTTTCCCACGGGGCTTCCTTCCCATCATGGTTCTTCCTTCTGCTCTTACTGAAGAGCTGCTTTAAGCTCTTCTTGAGCTTTCAGCTGTTGCTGCTTTAAGCTCTTCTTGAACTTTCAGCTGTTGGACCTGCTCTTTCTTCTCCTGAGCCATGGATCATTTCTCCTTTTTGTCTGTCCTCCTGAAACCTGAGTGACAAGTAACTGGTATCCTGCTGCAGACTGTAGGATGGTTTCAGGCCAGGGCGTGGAAAGGGGAGAGCTTGGTCTTGGTGGCACTACACTGGGGCTTTGCTTTAAGATTAGTCTGGAAGCTGTACTGGCAGGGTGGGGAGCTGCTTGCCTCCTGGTTGTGGAGGGGAAAGGCAGGAAAATTGAGCTAAAAGAAGGAACCTGGAAGGCCCACTGTATTCCATCTTTATGAGTTTATGAGTCTCTGCCTCCAAGGCCCTCTTATGTACACTGTTTCTTCTGGCCTTGGCTCTCAAAGCAGCATGACTAAAATACTTGTTCTCTGCCCTTAGGTACAAGAAGTATGTGTTCCTGGATCCTCTGGCTGGAGCAGTGACCAAGACTCATGTGGCTCTGGAAACAGAGACAGAAGAGAAGCTCTTTGATGCACCTCTCTCCATCACCAAAAGGGGACAGTTGGACCGACAGGTGAGGTGCAGCTGCTTACACTTCAGAGGGTTGTGCTCAGCTCTCTGAAAAGAAAGGGCTTCGATAGAGTGGTGAGCAGGTAAGACAATAGCCCCTTACAGGGCTGCAGAGTGCCTCATTTATCAGAAGGACCTTGCCTGGTTTTGTGCTTGAGGTCCTAGTGTGAGCTTGATGGGTGGGACAAAAGCCTCACACTTGGGAGGTTTCTCTCTGCTCAAGCCTTTGTTGAGTGGTGAAAGGAGAGTAATAGGATATGGACTCACTTTGCTGCTTGATCTCAGGGCTGTAGGGGGGTTTGGAGGATCTATCACTTCATCAGCTCAGTAGTGCCAACTCCTGAGCCTCCTGCTGAGTCTGAGGGTGAGGTGCCACTGCTAGAAGGTCCCTGGAGTGAAGTGTGATCCCCATCATTCCTGCTGGGGAGGGGTGCCTGCTGGTACAAACAGAAGGGCCAGCCAGACTGAGAAAAGGGCTGTGCTTGGTGTACACATGGGGCAGGCAGTACACCAACCCAGTTGCCTCAACATGTGACTGGTACCTGACACTTCACAGAGGCCATACCTGGGGTGTACCAGCTTTGCTGGAGCATCACTTGGGATTGGGAAAAGGAGCCTGGGAATCATTTGCTCATCGTGTTGGACTGGAGGATGTAATGTATATAGTGAACAAACTCTTTATTCACAGTGCACCATCACTACTGTGTTGCCTGTGTGTTAAACACAAAAGCAAACCCTTGTAACTACTGGGTTGGGCTTCTGCACTTTAATCTTTGAAATGGTTCAGACACTATCCTCTTCTGGATGAGAAGGGACTGGTTTATTTAGGCTGCAGCAGTTAGTGCATGAACCCTTCAGAGTTCACTTGCTACTATGAAACTAAGAGTTCTGCAGTCTACCTTTCCCAAGCCTGGTCTGCAGGAGGTTGCTTCTGAGCACAGAGGTGTAGGGGTAACTGGTGTACCAAGGTACACCAGCCCAGCTCTGATTCCTGCCCAGATTGTTCTCTGCAGTGCCCCTGTTAGCAGCAAGCACATAGTCACTGCCTTACCTTGTTGGTTTGGGTTTCTTTAGGTTGCTGAAAATTACTTCTATGTGCCAGATCTGGGCCAGGTCCCTGAGATTGATGTGCCCTCCTACCTGCCAGACCTGCCTGGCATTGCTGCAGATCTCATGTACAGCGCTGACCTGGGCCCTGGCATTGCACCCTCTGCCCCAAGCAGTGCTATTCCAGAGCTGCCCACTTTCAACACCGAGTCGGTGGAGCCTTTGCAACCAGGTATCTTCAATCCCTGATCCCAGGACCCTATGAAGGAGGAAAGCAGGGGTTGCTAGAAAGTGGAGACAAGGGAGAAAGTCCCTTGGTAGAAATTTTAAGATGGATGTTGGTGGATAATGGGTGTTGTACCTCTGGCTTGAGTCTGAGTGAAAGCTGCAACCTGCTCAAGTTCTGGCCTGACTGCAGCCCCTTTACCTCCCTCCTCCTCTCTGCATGGCTAGGGAGGAGGGAGCACAGTGTGCAAGGACTGAGTGTGTGTCAGCCTGGTGAGATGCCCTTGTGTGAGTGGGATGCAGCTGGGGAGGGAGAGTAGGGGAATGTCAGACTCTTGCCTTGGCCCTGCCTGCTGTTAAGAGATGGTGCACAGGGTGGGAGTGCTCTGCTGCAGGTGCTGAGGACTCTGATCTGTTGCTCCTGAAGTGTGTGAAGCTCTGAGCTGAAACTCAGGATGTGTCATCCTCTGGGACTCCTCAGATACAACTTCTTTCATATTTCAGATCTTCAAGGTGCTGAGCTATTGCCTCCTCCACCGCCTCTGCCCCAGCCCACTGCACCCTTGGAACCAGCTCAGACAGTGAGTGAGGAGAGCAGCAACACAGTGCCTGCAGGTAAGGGCTGGCCTCCTGCACAGCTGCACCAGCTTCCTTGCCTTCAGCTTGTTCCTTGGGGTCCCCCTGTCCCTTCCCAGCCTCCCAATAGAGGGGGAGAGCTGCAGTGGGAAGAGATGCTGTCAAGGTACTGGAGTACCCCTTTCCATAGGAATTTGGCTGGGCCTGTAGCTGATGCACTGACCCAGGTCTGCTGCCTGTTTTTCCTGTCCCTGCAGCTTCAGTCCAGGGAGCCCCAAAGGAGGTGGTGAACCCCTCTACTGGGCGTGCCAGTCTCCTGGAGTCCATCCGCCAGGCCGGGGGCATTGGGAAGGCCAACCTTCGCAGTGTCAAGGAGAGGAAGCTGGAGAAAAAGAAGCAGAAGGAACAAGAACAAGGTACTGAGGCTCTTTGGGAGAAGTGCTTTTCCTTGCCTAGCCTGGGGAGGTGTGGGTCTAGGGGTAGGCAGGCAAGTCAGGAGCACAGTGAACTCACAGAGCAGAAAGTTGTCTCTCCTCACTGACGTAGGTCTCAGGTGTTCACCACTCAGCCAGAGCTCTGTGAACTTGCTAAACCCCACTGTCCCGAAGTGCATCTGTCTCAGGACTTGTGGAGAAGTTCTACATGTGATGCACAGGACCAGGCACACAAATGAAACCCCGGGGGCCAAATAGGACAGGGCTGAACCAGTTTAAGCACCTTGGTTGAGGTAGCTGGGGAGGGGATTGATGGAGCTGCTTTGGCAGAATGAAACTGCAAATGCACAGCCCCTCAATGAATTGCACTCATGGTTTTCCCCAGAAGATGTGATTAACCCTGCTGTGTTTTCCTCACCTGAAAATGAACTGTAGTTTTGGGGTGTCATACAGAATTAGAGGTTTGGAGTTTTTTTCTTTATTCTGAAGGCAGTATTGCAGGGAAATGCTTTTGCCATAGTGCTTAGCTCGGACTAATCTTTCCTCACTGACTTGTTCTGCTCTCTTGCAGTGAGAGTTACGGGACAAGGTGGAGATTTGATGTCAGACCTCTTCAACAAGCTGGTCCTGAGGCGCAAAGGTACTGTCCTATGATGTGGGCTGGCCTTTTCGCCTAGGAAAGAGGGAGAACACTCCCTGGCACCTGAGTTGTGTCAGCCACAGCCTTGGAAACAGGAACAGAGATTTTCCTGGGCAGTGTACCACAGTATAGCTGGGAGTGTCTTTACAGAGAATGAGCAGAGGAATCTCCACCTAAAGTCCAGCTGGAAGCACTGGAGGGGTTTGTGTGTTTTAGAGGATGGACCCTGAAAGCTACCTGTGAAGAAGGGACAGCAGTGGGTTTGTTTAATCCAGTGCTTGGGCAGCTGGGCCCACTGCCCATATGGGGATTTCAGATGCCCTGAGGCTGTAGCAGGTTCCTGGGGCATTTAGATCAAAGGTCGCACCTCAGCACTGGGCAGATAACAGCAGGGACTTGCTCAGGGGGAGCTGTAGTTAAACGAGACCTTGGCACAAGTCTGTGGTAGCATTAAACATGTTGGCTGTTCTGGTTACCTGGGTGGTGAGAACATGGCTTTTCCCCAGGTGTTACTCACTGGTGATTTCCTTCCCTCACAGGTATTTCAGGGAAGGGACCAGGAGCCTCTGGGAACAGTGATGCTCCTGGCAGTCCTGCTGGTGCCTTTGCTCGTATGTCAGACTCAATACCACCCCTCCCACCCCCACAGCAGCCCGTAGGTGAGGAGGATGAAGATGACTGGGAGTCATAGATGAGATCCATTGACTATCAGTGTGAAACTGTTGCTGTCTGAAAAATTTTCATGAAGTTGAAGGAAGCAGGTCTTTACTGCCTTTACTTTGGTAAAAGTGGGATTATTAAGAGTGTGTAAAGGGAGAGCCCAGCTGTCCAGCCATACAGCACAGCATCACTAGCCACAGGCTGGAGGGCACCAGCTGCTAGAAGCAGGTGCTCCCCTCCCTGAAGGCAGAGCTTGTGCAGACAGTGGGATTTGGACCTACTCAAGGGGCAGGTGACTCACAATGGAAGTTTCTCAGAGGCAGCTGTTTCTTTCCATGTGGGGCTAATTAATATACAGGGAGCAGGTAACAGCTCTGTGCCATAAGTACTTTCTTCCATGTGAAGAGCCTGGAGAGGTAGCATCCATCTGCTGAAACTGGAAAAGAAGCAAACAAAGCTCCTGGGATGAAACTTGCTCATGATGACAGGAGGTACCTGGAACAGCTGTAAGATTATGTGGCTGTTCCTGGTGTTATTGCTGCCCTCCAGCACTGACCCATAACCCTGGAAAGAACCCCAGGAAAGTTAAACTTTAAAAGTTACTGTGAATTCATAAACTTAGGAGTTGAAAAGAGCAGAGCAATCCTGTGCTTAAGCATAATCAAAGGAGAAGTGCTGTATTGTGGACATATCTTTATTCCCCTTGAAAGAATGAACTGCTTCAATTTATTGACCACTTGAAGCAAGGCAGAAAGAGGGTCAGAAGAAATGTTACCCACAGCTGTTCCATTACCACTCTGTGTTAGTCCAATATCACATAAATTAGTGGCCTGCTAGTTTACAATTCCTGTGAAAAGCTCAGTGATGGCATTGGTCAGTCAGGCCTCCTGCACTTGGTGGTTGATGGGAAAAAAAAACGTGTTCAGTCAAAATAATTACTCCCCATACTTAAGTGTACTTAAATAATACTCGCCATACTTCAGTGTTTTTACTGAAAATATTTAATCAATTTAAATAAAACCTTAACAGCTGTAAACAAGTAGGTGCCTGCTGTTACTGTCTTCACCTGCCTCAGACCTACAACCAGTTTTCCTCCCGACTGTGGTGCTGAAAGCTGTCTCACCATCATAGCATTCAGATACTGAACAGAAAACATCCACAAAGGAGGTAGAAGGCAGAGATTTTATGAAGTCCAAGGTACAGAAAAGCAGCAACTTTACCTAGTCTTCAGAGGTGTAAGTCACAATGACCAATACCATCTGTTCTTTGCTCCACATCACAAAGAATCCAACTTGGCTCGATGGAACTGGGAACACACAAAACCAGGCAGTTTGTCCTTGGCCTTACTCTAAAGGGAAGGCTTGAGAAAGGTCCAGATGAGGACAGTGGGGAAGTGTTGGTAGCAGGACGTAAAAGATGATGAGTTCTGACCTTTCTTAACTCAGCAAACGCTGATCCAAAGGCAGGTTTCACCTGGGTCCTGTCCCTGATCCACTGGGGCAGTTTGTTAAAGATGGCAGGGCGTGCGTACCTGTGATCCAGGAGCAGGATGCTTGCAAAGTCCTTCTGATGTCGAATAGCTCTGCCTGCACAGAGGATAAAAGCAAAGAATGGCCCAGTCAATTTTTTGTTCTCAGACAAGGAAGATAATGTTCCCATCATCTGTAATGCATCCTTTTTCCTACCCTCCTCCTTCAGTGTATTTTGTATCCCCCAGCCTGTCCAAGGAAGGATGAATTACCTATCGACTGGTTTACTGCCTTCATGCACAGGTTTTCAATCAGCACTCTGCTCGGTGCCTGGCCAGCAGCTCTGGGCTGGGAAGAAGAAATAGGCAAGTCTGAACACAAGGCAGATGTACATCAAATTGGGAAGTCTTAATGACAAAGTGAGGTAAATACTTTTACCCCTGCAGGGTGAGCGCATGGCCAGGCAGACCCCAAGCTGAGAGTAAGGAGGAACAGAAGAAAGGCTGCTATCAGAAAACTATGTTGAGTATCCACAAAGAGCCAACCCAAGGTCCCCTTGAAGGCAGAAATCTTGTCCCCAGGAACAGCACCTCCAGTGAGCAATGAGAAGAGACAAAGGATCCCAGCAAGCAGCTTCTACCACCCTGCCACCCCCGCTGGGTTGAAGGGTCCTTGCTCCCCTTGGAACTCGGAGTTGCCAGCCAGTCCTGGTGGCATTTCCCTCCACCCAACTTCATCCCTGTGTTTAGACCTGTTCAGGAGCAGCCTGGAGAAGGCTGGGAAATGAGGGCAAGCTCAAAGAAAATAAAACCTCTGAAGGCAGCTCTGGGATTCATGTGCTGGGAAGTTAGTACTGTAAGGCAGAACTGAAAGAGATAGAGGTGTAAGTGACTCTTACCATTGTTTTATCAAGCCAAGTCATTTTTTCCTGGAGTTCTGGAGATCTAATGTTGGGGTAAGGCATTCCCACCATAATCACACACCTGCAAGGGAGGACTGCATTATTTTTAATGTCTCATCCTAGAGCACTTTGCCAATAGACGGATAAATTAGAGGTCACTGCACCCCTGAAAGACAGCCAGCCCTGCAAACCAAAAGCAGCAATAAAGCACAGCAGTCTGACAAGCACGTGCTGAACAGAGCTGCAGAGGGATTCAGGGTGCCAGAACAAAGAGATTATCTAGCACAGCAAGCCTAACTGCATTATTCACTGGAAGAGGGGCCTGGGCAGGCAGGTTTTATACCACCCAGCAGACCCTCCTGTTGCTCTAAGCATCAGCTAAGTCACACATTCCCCAGGATTTTCTGTCTCTGCAAGTACTGATATGCCCATCATGCTTGGAGTCACTACACCACAAGCCAGAGCTGGCTTTCCAAGGAGCAGTCACCTTACCTTCCCAGGTCATCAGAGAAATTTATCCCTTCACTCATCTTGCCTCCAACTACAGAAAGCAGCAGGGCCCCTGTCATCTGTCCTCCTGGCTGGCTGCAGCGCTGCAGGAGAGGGACCAGCAACTTAAACCAGAGCAGGTTTAACACTCCCACACCTAGGCTAAAGCCCTCTTTCCTTGTTTAAAGTGCTGTCCTTTGCAGCATTCCCATACCTGCTGGGCTACCACACTCCCACCAGCCTGCCTGGTCAGCTTACCTTTATGCACTTGGCATATTCCACCAGCACCTGCTCCACCTGGTTGGCTTTCTTAGGCTCCTGAAAGATCTGTCAGGCACAGTTCATCAGTTACAGCAACAGAAAGCAAACAGTTTAAAGAAAGCAAATCATTATATCCCCATGCCATTCAATAGCATATGGAACTGAGGTCACAGAAGAGAAAATTGCCTGAAAAACTAATTTAACCAGTACCTTCCCTCCACCCTGAAAATGCACTACAGCTCTTTTCAGCTGGGCTCTGAAGAAAGCAGCAGCTGCTCCTGCTCCTCCAACATTCCCTTTCAGCTTTGGCAGACTTGTTCAATACTGCAAGAAGTTACAAGTCATCCAAGAGCTGAGAGGCAGAAAAGCAGTGTGCACCTCTTGCACCTATGAATCAGGACTTTCTGGAGTCAAGAGACTCTACAGCTGCAAGATCTTGGAGGACAGGGACAGGACTAATCAATTTGAATAGTTAATTAATTCCAAGCAGTGGCTCCCCTTGCCCAGTGAATAAATACACAAAGCATAAATAAAGTAATATTCCTTTATGTTATTCTAGAACACCTAATGAGTTACTGAAAACCTCTACAGTCAATTAAGCTGTATTTTTATAGGTGCTGTACCATGGCATAAAACACAAGTAGTCTTCCTAGTAAACAAGACATCCAACATTTATCTTCTCTGTAACATTAAAGAACCTACAGAATGTGTTTTCCTTTGGTTAACAAGAAGTAATATTAAATTTTCCAGTCATCAGTCTTTCAGTAAAAAAATAAATGGCAATTACAAATATAAGCCAAAGCTAACTTATTGAAAAGTAGCTATTTAGGCCTCTGATTTAAATTAACTTTCCCTGTGTAATTTGTATATAATCTCAGTGTGGTCTCACCACAGCAACCTCAGGAAAGCCTTGAACCTTCCCTTCTAAGATCTTGTATGTGGGCAGTTGAAAGTCACACTTGCTGCACTTATACCCAATTGCCTTGCTAACACATAACCAATTTGCTGGACACTGCAAAGGCTAAACAAGAACAAACTGGAATTGAAATTTGGAACAAACTGTGTGTGGTCCAAAGGCTTGGAGTAACCAGGCAGAGCACTGGGACCCTGACAGGACACACCTGAAAGGCACTCAGAGTGGTAACTCTACAAACACAGAGAAAATGAAGCACAATGCTTCCACCCAAAAATCTACAGGCTGCCCCATGTGCCAGAATGCCAAGAATCACCAAGGCTGTGAAATGTCTGGGACTGTGGTAAGTTGATTAGCTTTTGGTAAACAGAAGTCACAGCCAGGGTGTATGTTATTTTTCTTTCCCCTAGCACATGATCCAAGATCCCCCGAACTGCCTTTCAATATCCAGTTTTCAAATACCTGTGAGAATCATTGCAAAGATTTTATATTTGCAGTGAACTCCCTATTTAATGTTTCTCACTGCTCCTTCAACAGGAGTCACTGCTGCTAGTCTTCCAGTTCTCATCTCTACTTCTAGCAGATAGCAAAATGCCATTAGTCTTACGAACTGCAGTATTGTATCATTCTACCTAGCCCTTGGCTCTGGTGGTCTGTGCTCAAGGGACACAGATGAGCCTGGGAAAAACAAATTCCCTGTAGGAACTCAACCTGAACAGCCCCCCCAGCCACAGGAGAACAAACCCTCTTGGCTATGGAAAGCAAAGGCTGTCTGCCCCCATGGCCACTACACAGACTGTGCACTTGAAGAATGTATAGCTCACAGCTCCGTGCTCAGCCACCCGGGCAGTATCATTTATTTGTTACTGGAGGGATTAGCTGGATAAACATCCATTCTCCTCTGCTGTGCAGACTATGGGAACAACTCAGAGAGGAATACATATGGAATTGCCTGGTTTTTGACACTTCCAACTTCCCTGGCTGCACAATCACAATCACAATCACAATCACCTTCTTCTTGGCTGACAGGCGGGAGAGCAGCCCTGTCTTCTCCCAGTGTCCATACACCTGCTTCTCATATTCATAGGAGGGGAAGAAGCACACCACACCTCCTGGGATCACATTGCACAGGTTGCAAAGGATTCGACCTGTCTCATCCATCTGCAAGAGAGACGAGAGCATATTGCAGCTGACAGGAGCCCCAGCTAATGCCACTCCAATTCTCTGTTCAATCCCAGGATCACACCTTCATTATGACATGCCTAAGGGGAGGAAAAAGTGTGGGAAATATGCCAAGTCTGTGAGAACTCCCATGGGGAGCTGGGCATCACTAAAAAGCTCTTCACTGCTTGGCCTTCTTCCCTAGCCCAGGGTTTATGTTATGGCTGTGGAGCCATGGTCATTCAGGAAAGGAGGTTTCCCTCAGTGGATGGAAGCTGTCCCACTAAAACAGATGTTGAGAGCTGGTTAGCACATCTGGCTGAGATTCAGCAGGGGCAGAGCAGACCTATTGTCTGGCCTTGGGTGCTTACTGGCCTGCCACAGGAAGAAGGGCCAAAACACCTGCAGCTGCTCCTGTGGTTTGGGATTTCCCTTGCCATGGCTTTTGCTCAGCCCAGCTCTTAAACAGAGTGTACCCTGCTCTGAAATATAAGCATGTGAAGCAAAAAAAAGATCCCAAGAAAGGGAACAAAGGACAAACTGACCATCTGAGGCAGGTCTCTGGTCTGGTAAGTGAACTCCAGCTGCTGGTTGGAAGGACCACTGCAGAGGATTATGGGTAAAATATTTTCTGGAGGAATTACATGTCCTAGAGACAAAAACAAGTAGTGAGAGTCAACATCACTGCTGTTGGCACAAACCCCATGAGCTGAAGAACTTTAATTGCATTCAAGTGACAGAGGCAAACATTTGCCAAAGTGCCTAAGTCACTCAGCTGCTCCAACTTCCATCCCCTTAGCCCCTGGGAAGAAGGCATGGCACATGCCTGCCAATAGCAGTCAAGACCACAGGGGAAGCTCAGAGTGAAAGGGAACTCACACCCCGTTGCTGCCCTGATTTTTAGGAAAGATGCCACGTTGCTTTGAGTGCTGACAGAATAGTGTTAAAGGCAAACTGCAGCCCTTGCAGCTGCTGAGCCCTCCCTGCCAGCCCGGCACACTCACCACAGGAGAACTCCACAATACGGGCAGGGTCCACGCCAGCACAGCACAGCAGCTGCTCTCGGAAGTCAGCCACCTAAGAGCCACAAAACAAAGACAAGTGAAGTACCCGTGTCCCAAAAAACTCTACACGGGCAGCACCAGCGCTGCTGGTCAAGGGCAGCCGCAGCCCGGGCCACCAGCGGAGCGGCAGCGCCCTCTGCCCGCAGCCAGCACTGACTTTCGGCAAAGATCCCCTGGGATCCCTGGCTCTGCAGAGCCACGGATGCATCACGAGGTCCTCCAACTGCTCCCCGTGCTAGTTCGACCACGAGCTCAGCCTGGCTGCTTTCTTTCCAGCCCGGCTCGCAGACAGCACCACCGACCTCCTGAGAGCCCAGCACAGCTTATTCCTTATTCCCTCACCGGCTGCATGGTGCCCCCGGCAATGATGACAGCACGGCATTCTTCCACAACCTTGGCAAAGTGGACAGCTGGATTCAGCAAGAGGAATTTGAGGCTGCTCTGACCAACTGTCCCTGGGAAGAGAGAAGAGCGTTCAGGAGCTAGTTGTGACACATATTCAGAGATAGGAGATTCTCCCTCCTGACATGGGCACTCTGGCAGGTCCCCACCTCTCAAAGTAAGGAATTGCTGTTCAACACAGAGAAGGAGCAGCAGGTAATGCCAACCTGGAAGTTACCTTCTGCTTCCTAATCTCCCTGGAGCTGTACAACAAGCAGGACAAAAACTGAGATCCAAAGTGGGAGCAGACCTTTGCAAAACCTGGTCCAAATGCCATTGGTTAAAAATTCCCTTGGGGTCATAAGCATCCTCAGACAGACCAAGCCAGCCAGCTGACATCACAGATGGCACAAATGTTGCTGCAGGTTCCCCACAGCTTCTTATATCTCCTCCCTCAGTGCCAGTGAAGGACCCTGCTTGTGACTGACTCATGCCATCTCTCCCCAGCTCACCCTTTCCAGTACCTTGCCTGTTGAGAATGACTCTGCCATCTTGATTTGCATTTGTGAGGGCTGAGAGAAATCCTTCAATCTGCATCAGTGGAGAGGCACTTCGGAGCTGGTCATGCTCAGCCTCCACGGGAGGGCTCTGGGGGGTACCTGCCGGCCCGAAAAGGAGAGGAGAGGCAGGCAACTTATGCCACCTTCTAAAGACAGGGGCTAAGCACAAAACACACTCTACAGGAACACAATACCTGGCCTACATATGCAGGCAGAGAACAAAGACCCATTAAAGGGGAAAACTCAAATTCTGTCTCATTGCTAAATTTAAAAAAATAAAAGAAATATCTGTTTTTTGTGGATGGCACCACTAAGCAGAGCTACTACACACAGTGTGAACATGGAATTACATCTTTCAGCTTGAAAGGGACCTCACTAATCAAATGAACAGTTGCCGATAGCTAGAGAGAGCTATTAAAAAAACATCCATGCAGGACACCTTTCTCCAGTCTCTCAATCTGCAAATCTGCTTCCCCCCTTTCCTCATGCAAAGAGATGCAGGTTCCACATCCTCACTCTGCCCACAGATGTACAAGGAGAGGATGTCTGAACTCACCCTCCTTATCAGATCCCTGCTGAAGGGTCAGAAGAAAGTTCTGCAAACCAGCCAGCTTCTGGTTTTCCTTGTTGATCTTCACAGCTGAGGCAGGGCCCCCATATCGCTCCACAAACCCAAAAAGCTGCAAGCAAAAGCCAGGAAGACTAAGACTACCAACAGCAGGAATCAGAGAAGATAAAGGCAGGTTTGCTGGCCTGCCACAAATTATGTTCCTTAGTAGGTGTTCACAAACCAGCCTAATCAGAATGTATCAGCTCCCATTACCTTCCTCTACCCACTGAATCAAAAGCAAAACAAGTCTCTGATGTCTCTTCTTCCAGTGCAATGCAGCCTACTTGGCTGGCAGATTTGAGGCCAAGCAGCACAGAACTGGCACCCACTGGAACACCATGGTACACCACATAGTATATGTTTCTTTTCTGGATAATCAAAAGTTAATCTGCCCACATAGTACTTTTTACAGGAACCATTTTGTTTGCAGAATAGGATGGAGAACAGCTCCAACCCAGCTGCTGCATCTTCCATCTCAAACTCCAGGTGTGAACGGTATTGGAACACTGCTGACAGGATAAGTACCTTCCTGCTGATGAGGCTCTTCTCACAGTACCGCTGAACCTGTTGAAGGAAGACAGGAAAATGAAGTGGCATTCAGCACCTCTTCTCCCATCCTGCTGTCCTTGATCCCTGTCCAGCAAGGCTGTCACTTCCTGTGCTTTTGGGGAGAGGTGCACAGCTCTTTGTGGGTGCTACAAGCCAGACAATAGTTTATTACAACAGCATTCCAGACTGGAAACATACAGTGTTAAGGTGCTGTGTTTGGAGGTTCAAGGAGGGAGTTAGGTTACTGGAGTAGCAAAATTTCTGCATCCACAGCCCTTACAGTGTAGCTTTGCCTACAGACAGCTAGAAAGCTGTCTGGGCTTTGGCTCTACTTCCAGCTCTCACACACACTCCAAATAATCTCAAACAAGTCACCACCACCTGTGCTCTATCAGACAACGTCTGCATTACCTTGAAGAGGTTGATATTGTCAGTCTGGCTCTCAAATAGAAAGTCATTGATGGATTTTAGTACAGTCCCTGAAAGAAAAGAGGGAAAAGGGGAAAAGAAATTATTAGCTGCTGCTGGGCCTGCACCCCTTACTGCCCACACCCATGTTCCTGACTGATAGCTCCATACCCCAGGAGTTCAGTACAGTCTTACCTGTTTGGGAAACTGCCTGACATCCAGGATTCTGGTTCACATTACCTGTAAAGCATGAAACCAGTTCAAAGAAGGCTTTAATCTATCTTAAAAGTAAGCAGGAAACTAAAAACTGAACTGATAGGTACAGTGCACATAAAAAACCCAAGAAGTAACTACATATCTGCAAAACGTAATTATACAGATAAAACATCAGCTCCCCTCAGTTTTCATTTGCCCTGTAGAATAGCCCTACATTGTAGAACAAATGTGCTGCTGCATCCTAAAGAACACCACCTACATTCCTTCAGGCAGGAAGTGGCAGGAAGCAGCAGGATAGGATGGGTGATCAGAAATGCTCACACCCTATGTAGTCATCCTGCTGCAAAGACAAAGGGAAGGGACTGCAATACATCCCTCACCCCTCTTCAATGCAGCAGCATTGGACACCTACATGCCCAGACATCCAGAACAGGATTAACTGCTGCCACTCACTGCATTTTATGTCCTAGTGTTTAACACCCACCTCACATCTCACTTTTACAGACCCTGTCCCAAAGGGCTGCATTTTCCTGGCATGGAGGAAGTTCTATATGAACTTAGGACATTCTCTCCTTAAGACACACTAAGGTCTAGCAAACAGATCATTGGAGAAAAGGAGCCCTGCAAATTCCTGTGGACCTAAAATCAAAGTAAAATAGTATTTTCTTACAAAGGAAAGGCACCAGTCAGGAAAGATTAATTCTGCAGATGCATGCTGACACACATAGAGGCCTTACTACCAGGTGACCTAGAGATTTATTTCATGAAGTCATTGTGTTACACTCTTATACATCTATTATACATCTGCTGTTTTCCTCACTTAGCATCTTACATTATCACCACTCCAACTGGATCTCAAAACCACATGGAGAAAGAGAAAGAAACTGCCTCTACCAACTTACAATGTCATTTGCTGCTCCTCAGCTAGTGAAACAAAGAGAAGGGTTCAAGTAGACACCAGTCAACTTCCCCACATACAAACCAGCCTGAGAAATAAAACTACTATAGGCATCTGAACCTATACATGAGCAACACTTCCCTGCAGTCTCTGCAGAGGAGGAAGGAGGACAGTGTCCTGAGGAAGCACTAACAGAGTTTATCAGTATCCCAGGAGACACAAGAGGTTTTCTTACCTCCCAGCATGGCCACAAACCGCTCCAGCAAATACAGGATCTGCTTAATGTACATCAAGTTCTTTGCCTTTAAACGTTTCCTATGAAAAGGAGACAAATTTAGGCCCCAAAACCTCTTCAGGGACTAACTGAAGCAGCTGAGCTGCAGAAACAAGTACATGAACTCTTCTTCATTTTGGAGAGACAGAACTAAGATTTCTTCCAGCTTCACTCTCCCTGTTTGTGACAGGGCAGAGTCTTCTGGATATCCTGCCCAAGGTCATTCCAAAGCACTTAACCATGCTTCCCACATTGTTCCTACCATTGCACTTCTCCTTGCATATTAATTTTAGTTTATTACAATGGCAGTGATGCCTCAAGACCCTGCTGCAATAATGCTCCAAAATTTCAGAGTTATTAGCATTGAACACAACAATCAGCCTCTGCAGGGATGGCAAGATGCAGAGCCAAAACCCACATACAGCTTCCTCCTCCTCACAGCTTCCTGCTTCTACCATAATGCCAGTCAGCACATGAAAGACTAAGGGAGAGACATGAAAGACTGAATCTTTTGAAACTCTGGATCACAAAGCAGAAGTGATTAGAGGAAGATATTGGGAAATTAACTGAGCATGTAAGGAGAAAAGAGAATCCTCAGGGTATTCCCTTCTTGCTGCTTAATACCAGCCTCAGGAGTCTAACTTAGATTCTAGAGAGAGATAATGAACCAAGTGTCTTTTCATCTGCAGAACTCTTAATGCAGTAACTTTCCACTGGGGAAAAGCAAGAAAGACCCTGCAGCCACAAGGCAAGCCAAGGCATCCACAGACCTTGCCTCTGCTGAGCTGTTTCCCCCCAAGATCCTCACCTGTATCTCTCCATGTACTGCGACAGCTGGGAGTGGGCACAGCACAGCTACACAAACAGAGAGCAGAAGCTGTTATAAATGAGAGAAGCAAGGGCACTGCTGGAAGCAGACCTCCCTCTCCATTAGCAGGCCAGGCTGTGACTCACCTGAGAGCCGCTGACCTCGGCACTGTGGATGCAGGTGATGGTGTCTATGAGGTTGTGGGCCTCGTCAATGATCACAACCTGGTCCTTCAGCTTGATCCCAGCAGCATTCCTGGTAGGCTCATGCAAAAGCATCTGATAGGGCAGCACCACCAGCTACAGGAGAAGCACACACTGCCCTAATTCCAGCTCTCATCCTTATAAACTTTAGGTATTCTACAACCACTCATTAACAGCCTGTATCAGAGGGCCATGCAGAATTCAGCCAAGTGACTTACTCTTATTATGGGAAAGGTAGGAACAAAACCAGGAGCACATGCCTGAGAGGGGCACATATGCAAATATGCTAAAATTGCCTATGGGCAATTTCCTCTGCAAATCTCCTCTGGAGCACTGAAAGCATGTCTTCAGAGAGAACCCAGCAAGGAGAAAGAGTGGTGTAAGAGCTAAGAATACACCTGTATGTCAGTACTGCCTCACACTTGCTGAACTGTTCAGGTATTTCAAAATGCTGAGACATACAGCATTCTTATGAACTACTGATGGGAATTCTCATTTTCCTTTGCTTTCTGAGCAAAACTACAGCTGACACAAACACAGCCTGTTTACAGACTCCCCCAGTCTAAGTAACAGTACTAGAGGGAGCAGGCCATCAGTTCATTCTTAGAGTGCCTGGCATTAATGCCACTAAAACTGTAATGCCTTACCTGAGCAGCAGGGATGGCGAATCGACTCCCATAATATGGGCAGGCTTTGGTCTCCCTTCCCAAGGACACCAACTGCTCAATATCCTTCACTTCCACTAGAACTTCATCACGGAGAAACTGCATTTGCTCATAGGAATAAAATGGGCACACAGTGCGACTCACACGTCTCTTCTTCCCCCCATTCTCCTCATCACTCTTCTTTTCTAACAGTAGAAATCAAGAGAAAGCTATGAGCAACACACACAATAGCCTAGAACAATCACTTTGCAGAACCTCCTGGATTTCAAAGCAAGCTTTGTCCTGTGTATTCCTGACCTATCACCTATTTAAAAATTATTCAGCAGTAACATTTCCATCTCCAAGGTGAACACTACTCTTGCCAGTTAGATTTAGCATGTGACATCTTTCAACATTTCTAGTACTGAGTTAACAAACAGAAGTATCTTTCTGTGCAGAAGTCCTGACCAGCTTAAAACACTCAGAAAATTCATCTTGATCTCAGCGTAGCCTGGAGATCAAGAAAAGCACCAAGGATTCCTGCTTCTCCAAGCTCCTACCACTCTTGATAGAAATGATTAGCAGTGCCCACTGTCTCCACACTCTCGTGACACCTTTATCAGGAATTGCTTCCCCAGGCTGGGAGCATTCCTACCATGCTTGTTCTTTTGCATCTCCATGCAGCGGTCATTGATGAGCTGGAGAGCACCCAGGCGTCGCACCTCCTCATTCACACACAGATTCTGCCACGTGCAAAGAGAGGAAGAGGAAGGGAGTCAATTCACAGCTGAGTGCCCCCATGTGCACCCTCTGCTGTAAAACAAAAGATTTTCTTTAAAGCAATCTCAGGCCAGATTCCAAAAAGGAAAAGTCTACCAGTCAGACATTGTACATACTAACTGCTACAAACATGCTCAAAACCCACAGAAACTTAGGAGAAAAAAGTGAGAAAAAGAGGGCTCACTGCTACACAACAGCTTCTAAAAATTGCTGCCAGAAGTACTAGTTTACTAAGAGGAGTACCTTCTCAATGACTCAGACATCTGTAATACTCCATATTAGAAAAGGTAAAACATATTATTGTGTTCATATCAAAGGGTAAATTACCAAAACAGAATTCACAGAAAAATGTACATCACACAGATATGCTGCGACTCATGGCTGCCTTAGTTTTTCAACAGAAGATTGAGCCAGTCCCCAAGGGGACTTCTGTGGCAGCAGATCCACACAGCTCCTGGGTTCTCCATGTGTTCTGGGTCCCTTGAGAACACCACCACGTACCTGCCTGGATCCCAAGGAGACCAGACGTGTGTCTTTGCCAAAAGGACTTTTCTGCACCTCGCGCACAAACTGGGACAGCTGGGAGTGAGTGCGGCTGCAGTAGTAGATCTGCAATGAGGAAGACCAAAGGGAAGCCAAGGAGAACATGGAAGCCAATCCCTACCTGTGACCAATCCTATAAGGATGCAGCCAAGCATTTCAACAAGGTTCACCTTGCTCAAACCTTCAAAAGCACAAGGGAAGGCACATGTTTGAATGTCATCTTAAAACTGCTGAGGCCAAAAGTCCCATCTTTGTTTTCTCCTCTGCATTTGCTTTTGTTTCCATTTAATTTTTCCAAGGTCTCTATAAAACAGGGACTCACCATGGGAGAGTAATAAAAACCTATTTATTGCTGTGTGCTTTTACAGCAAGCCACAGCAGAACTAAGCAGTGCTAGCACAGCAAGCTGCTTAGGCAGGCAGTGTAGTGCAGGAGATGAGCACAGCAGAACTAGCTGTCTTTATCAACAAACCTGTCAGGTTTTGGGAGCTACTTCCTAAATCCTTCTGTACTGCCTGACTATTGGAAAGGTGCAAGGAAGCCATAATTCTGCTCACTCCTACACTATTCTATGAAGTGGCACTATTTAATTCCCTCATCTCACCTTAGTCACATGCTCCTCTTCCAAATCATCATCATCTTCTTCCAGCCTAAGAAAAGAAAATGCTCAAATAGTTTCCTTTTAGCAGACCACCTTTCAGCATTTGATTCAGTAATCAAATGATGCTCCACCACAAGAGTGAGGTCCCAAGAGAGACGATTAAGTCATCTCAAAAAGGGCCTCAGAACTCATCACAGGTGGTAAAAGAAAAATTAACTTCTTAAGAACAGTGTAAGTGTGCATAATCAAGTCAAACCTTTCCCTTTAAAGGAAAAATCTCTCCTGGGCTGTGCCTCTTTTCAAAGTTCAAGATTTTTTTTTTTATTCAGGGGCCTCTAAGCCTCAGGCATAAGCTAATTAGTGCTATACTATTCTTTGGTGAGGTTATTTATTTATTTTTGTAAAGCTTTTCCATTAAAAGCAATTTACCACCCTCCAGATACTGCATAAAGAAAGGCTTCAGAAAAGCATTCAACTGCCATAGAGCTCCTCAAAGGCAAAAACAGTTCAATGTTTGATAAGCTAACTACATATAAAAAAAGAAGTTAAGTGTTCTTCAATTTTTAAGGAAGAAGGATCTGTCTAGATACTAATTAGTAAATTTGCTAGTTAAATGTGTTTGACTTTTTGTGCTGAAGTATGGCTTTTGGCTTTCTGCATAAAGCAAATGAATGAGAGAAAAGTGTGCATGGGGTTTTCATGACAAAGCTCTGTCTTCAGAAATGTGAACATCTCTGCTTTAGAGTATCAAAAGATGCCAGTGCTAATCTGCAGAACTAAGTTTCCTCTGGTGTCCTGAGCTCTATTCTGCTTTTCTAATGCAAGGATCTTGAGTCATTCACTCAGCATCCAGAGGCACTCTTTGGGAAGCTGGGCATGGGTAAAGGCAGGACACTGCCACACATTTTAAGATGCACTTTCTCAGAAAGCACTTCAATTCACTCAGATCAGTCTAACAAAAGTTTAAAAAGAAACAAAACAAACTAAAATCCCCCCAATCAAACAATTAAAACCCCAGAACAACCACCACCTTACACTATCTGAAAAGGTGAGAAACTTACCATTGAATAAAGGGGAGAAAATTTTTAATAAAATCTGCACAACTGCTTTAATCAGGGAAAGACAAAATAAGACAGAAAATGTTCCCCCAGCATGGAATCCCCTCAGCCCCTGCTCTTACCCAGATACCACCTTCTTTTCATCATCACTCTCATATTCAGCAAGAATCAGCTCCTCCTCGTTGTCTAGAACACCCTCTCCAGCTCCCTGTGAAAGAGCCTCCTTGCTGAGCTGAAGCAGGCGCTTTGCCTCATCCTCCTCACATCTCTGGAAGAACACAAAGGCACAGTATTTCCTATATAAAAAGAGTAGCACAGGGGTTGCTTTATGGCATAGACAGGTCAGAAGACAGCACAGTCCCTCCCAGAAGGCTGAAGCTGTTCAGCCCCACAGAAGGCAGCTGTTACCAACAACCAGACTTGCCCACATAGATGGTTATGAAGGGGAAACATAAAGGACATTCTCTGCAAAAGGCCTGCTGAACTAACAGACCCTCAATGAAATGTTCATGTAATCCTTGCTTAAAGTGGCCCATATAAGATATCTGCCTGAGATGAAATAATGTGTAAATAAACTCGAACAAACAAACATTCAAGGACAGACTCAAACACTCTGTGCACATTTAACTCAAAGCTCAGCATCTGGTTTAGAACAAGACTTCTCTTGCTGTTTTTTCTCCAGTAGTGTGACTGTTACTCTAACACAAGTCTACCTCTCTACAAAAATTCAATTAAGCTGTTAAAGAACAGTTTTCTGATTAACTTTTGTGTCATGACAAAGAAAAGTTCATTTTTTACATCTCAAAACCGTATCTTCCAATGTCAATGAGCTTTTACTACTATGGCATTATACAGAAAATGCAGTTAGCAAGCTCTACAGAAAGGATGAATCAGTCACTTCCAAATCTCCATATTTCTCTCATTTGCTTTCTTGTTTTTCATCATGCTTCTCATTTCACATGCTCTTCATCCTCTTTTAAGAGACAAGTTCTTTGTTCCATTTGTTTTTTATTTGCCATTCTTTACTATTCCTGTCATATCCTTTTGACAGGAGTTAACCAAAACATTACACAATATTTCAAATGGAGCACACTAGAAATTAATAGCCTGGCAGCCTCATAAACCTGTCTATTTGGGGACCTGAGCTGAGTATTTCTGGGAAGTTTGACTCATATAATCAAAAAGCATCAAGAGCACTGAGGCCAGTTTATGCATCTATATGAGAGGAAATATGTATCTGTGAACTTAAATACCATTTTTATTCCAGAAGTACAGACTGTTCACACATGCTCATAAAACAGAGATCTTCCCAGAAAAAGCCTCAGCATATTAAAGCATTTAATTAATTAGTTAATTAGAAGTATTTAAAAGAAAAGCAGAGGGCCAGAAGGCAATCAGAACACACATCATTTCTGACAGTACACAACATCACAGGAAGTTATCAAGGCACAAATTGTTTTTCATATATGTATTTTTAAAAGAAAATATAAAAAATAATTTTGGATGACTGATTTCAAAGAGCTCCTCAAACAGGTGGGTTGGAAAAGTCAGTGTGAAGTCACACATAAGCAAGTATGAACAACACTGAAGGTAACCAAAAGAGAAAGGTCTGATTTCTATGGAATAACTCACCTTCCTCTTTGCTGCGTATTTTAACTGCACATTGTGCCGAATTTTCTCAAGACTATCTTCTCGCTTTTTCCTTCTGATGTGCTCTTCCTACAAAAAAGGGAGAGTGTAGATAGGCAGGATGAAGTAAATTTAGTCCTCAACCCTTGGTATCACTAGTTACGCTCTGGGCATATCGAAACAAAATTGCCGGCACAGCAAATGTTTGCCTGCTGAGTGTTACTCTGCTCAGAGCACGATAGTTTCTTGTCCTGGGCAACCTGCAGGCAAACACACACCACCACCAAACTTGCCTCACGTTTTTTCCACTCATTCCCTAGGACACAGAAAGTTTGCCCAGAGAGGTGGTGGAGTTCCCTTCCCGGGCGATGCTAAAAAGCCGCCCTGCTGGAGCAGAGAGGCTGTTTGTTCTGGGTGATCCATTCTGTGCCTACATGGTATCAGCTCTCCCGACCCTTTCCTCCTGATTCACGCGTCCTCCACACACGAACCTTCAGCCGGTTCACCCTGTCCCGCTCCTCTTTGCTCTGCACGAAGGCCGTGACCCAGTCCGGCTGTCCGGCCGCGAAGAGCGCTGCCGCCAGCGCCCGGCCCCGGCCGCGCCTCGGCCCCGCCGCCTCACCGTGCCCGTGGGGCTCTCGAAGATGCCAACCCGGCCGGCCTCCAGAGCACCGTACAGCGCCTCCATGAACTGCTCCTGGATGCGGTATGGAGCGTAGGGGAACGGGAACCGGCACGGTGCGGGGCCCGCCGCCGTCCCGCTCTCCATCCCCATCCCGGTGCGCTCCATCCCGCCGCTCTCCTTCCCGCCTCTCTCCACCCAGCCGCTCTCAATCCCGCCGTTCCCCATCCAGCCGCTCTCCGTCCAGCTGTTTTCCATCCCGCCCCTCTCCATCCCGCCGCTTTCCGTCCCGCTGTCCTCAATCCCGCTGTTCTCCATCCCGCCCCGCTTCGAACCGGGCACCGGCGCCGCCCCTTCCCGTGACACGGCGGAAAAGCCGCCCCGCGTTCCCCTCTCCGCACAGACCCCGCCTTCCCGAGCTCCAAACCCGCTCACTCCTCTGTCCCGTTCCCTTCCATCACACGCAGGGACAGGAAAAAAATGCTTTATTTAGGATAGAAACGCACTGTGATAAAGCATTGCAATATAAAAGAGGTTTATGTAATACGCAGTCCTTAAATGCCAAACTGTTTATGTTAATACTCTGGAAACAATAGCGAGCTAAAGAGTGGCATAAAAAAAACGAGACAATTGCAGTCTCTGGACCAGCAGCGAGAACTCATCGTGTATCAGTTCAGACTGGTATATCTGGGGGAAAATCCTTTCTTTTTGGGTTAAATAATATAAGGCCATATTTTTGTCTGTGTTTTGTTGATGTCCCAAGTTGGAAGGAGTTTCAAATCAGCAACAACAAATCCGGGAGAACGTATTAACTGGAAGTGCTTCTGCATCCAGGTTTTCTGGGAACAGCCATTAGAGTTTTGTGTTACCTAGCTATATGAGGTAGGAATTCTTTGTCCCATGTAAGATTTGGAAAATAGAAAGAAAAGACAAACATTGACGTTCAGCTCCAAAGTCTCACTCTGAAAAGATCTGGAAATGCCTTGTCAAACACTCTATAAACTTATTACGTCCATGAAAAATAAGGGAACATAATAGAAAGAAGATTTCCTAAGTCTTTTATAGCATCTAACAAGCCAAAGTTTTGAGTCAGAACCAACCTGGAACACTTTATTTTGATCTTCACCTTAGCTGTATTTTACAACCCCAATTCTCCCAGTTGTTATTCTAGCATCTATTCATAGTACTCACTTACCCTGAGGCTGGTGCTCATTCCTCAGGCTCTTGGCACTCTTCCTAAACCCCCAGCACTCAATTCTTGGGACTAGCTCCCTGTTTCCAAATCTCCTTAAGTTTTATGTGCTTTTGGGGTTAAGCACCCAGCCCTAACACCAGATATACCACATCTCCCATCAGTCTCTTCCCACCTGGTTCTCACCATGCATTCAGGTACCCCCAAAAACTACTTTTTATTCCTGCTCTGAACATCCACACCAGGCTTATGGCAGAAGTGAGCAGGAGGTGAGGATTCTTCTACCCACCAGACCTTTATAAGGTTTCTTGGCCGCATGGATTTTCAAATGCACTTTAAGCGTTGAACTTTTCCGGAAGGTTTTCCCGCACTCGCCACACTTGTAGGGCTTGGTTCCCGCATGGATCCTCAGGTGGGCACTGAGGGCCGAGCTGTGCCGGAAGGTTTTGCCACACTGCTCACACCTGTAGGGCCTCTGGCCGCGGTGGATCCTCAGGTGCACGCTGAGAGCCGAGCTGCGGCGGAAGCTGTCCCCGCACTCCCCGCAGATGTGGGGCCGCTCCTCGGCGTGCAGGCTCTGGTGCTGGGACAGAGCCGAGCGGTCGCTGCACCTCCGGCCGCACTCGATGCACTGGAAGGGGCTGGGCAGGCACACGGGCAAGGCCTTTCCCCCATGGACCCGGCGGTGAGTGGTGAGTGCTGAGCTCTGGCTGAAGCCCTTCCCGCACACGGGGCACTTGTAGGGCCTCTCACCCGTGTGCGTCCGCAGGTGGGTCACCAGCGAGGAGCTCTGCCGGAAGGTCTTCCCACACTCCGTGCACTTGTAGGGTTTCTCTCCCGTGTGAATCCTCTGATGCCGAATGATGGCTGAGCTGTCCCGGAAATGCTTCCCACACTCCTGGCACTTGTGGGGCTTCTCTCCGGTGTGGACCCTCTGATGGATGATCAGGGAGGAGCGGTCGCTGAAGCTTTTCTCACACCGCGGGCAGTTAAAGGGTTTCTCACCCTTGTGGCTTCGCTGGTGGACAATGAGATGTGAGTTCTGGCTGAAGCTCTTCCCACACTCGCTGCACAGGTAGTGTCTCTCTCCCGTGTGGGTGCGCTGGTGCCTGATCACATTAGACCTCTGGCTGAAGCTTTTCTGGCACTCGCTGCACTGGAAGGGCTTCTCCCCCGTGTGGATCCGCTGGTGTTTGATCAGGTCCGAATTGCGGGTGAAACTCTTCCCGCATTCGGAGCAGCCAAAGGGTTTCTCTGCCAAGTGGATCCTCTGGTGCTGGCTCAGGTATGAACTCCGGCTGAAGCTCTTCCCACACTCAGGACAGCTGTAGGTTTTCTCCCCCACCTGCTGAATCCAAACAGCACCATTCCCATACATGGGCAGGTCTGGCTCGTCGCCAGCAAGGACAGCCTTGCTGATGTGGGCTTTTCCACTCTCCTTGCACTCCCAGACTTCCATCCCATAAGGAGGTGCCATTCCCTGTCTCTTTGGAAAACATGTCTCCATCTCACTTTCTATTTCCAGCTCCTGCTTGTTGTCCTGTCTTTGATCAGCCTCCTGGAGGGAATCTCCTGTGAGCTTCCTGGAGGGGAACGGATGGGATTCAGCTCTCATTGAACTTTCCTGATTAAGTTCGTGATGAAGGCTGCCCTTCTGCGTGTCACCCATGGTCCTGTCACCTGCTGGAGTGAACAGAGGAACTAGCAATGAATAACTCCCTGCTTCTCTGAGGGGAAGTCCAGACAGGGAGACCACCAAGACCTGCTGCACGTCAGGCACCATGAGCTGACAGCACAGGAGACAGCCCCTTGGTATCTTCTCAGGGCACAGTGAGGGCATGGAGACTGAGGTGAGTGGGAAGGGAATGTGACCCAAGGATGCGAGGCCACTGTGGCACGGTCTGCAGAGGGGATCCTCTGTCAAAGTTACAGCCCTATAGGGCAAGACCCATCACTTGCCTGCCTTCAAAGTTCCCATGTCTAGCAAGGTTAGAGGAGCATCATGACTGCTTCCCTTAATAACTCCCACTGCAGCTGTTTCTCCTCCTGCTGCCTGTGAATCACTGCTCTTCAGCCAATATTCCCATGCTTGATCATGGAAGAAATCAACCAACACCACAGAAACATCCAGCCCTACCCAGAAGACTATTTCCTTTCCTCCTTCCAGTCATAGCCCTTTTCCTTAAAAAGAAAGCTCTGCAGCAAACTGTATCTAGATTTTGTCTACAGAACAGATAGACAACTGAGTGGAATGATAAACTGTTTTATTAACTTTTAGACTGAAACGTAAGGAGGCTCCTGGTTTTTCATGAGTTATACTCATTTGGAAGATTTTGGAAGACACCACTACACTGGTTATACCAATCCCCAAAGTTTTGCTTACAACACTCAGGGCTGAAAAACATTTGTGGTACAAACAAAGGTACTCAAAAGCACCTCAAAGCAGCAAACTCACCCAAAGATTGTCAAATATTATCAGCACGAAAAGATGAAAAAGCCACACTTTGGTTTATGTCTTTTAACATTATGAATATATTCCTTGCTGAAAAATACTCAAGATTGATTTCATTTTGGACAGGTCATTTTGAAAGAGTATTAAATATCCTAGGACTGTGTTTCATCTTTGCCATACTCTGCCTACACATCTTCCTGGAAGCAGAATCTATTTGCTGAGGGAGCAGAAGAGGCAGAGTAAGTGTGGAGTGTGCAGCATGGTACACCCCAAATTTTCAGCATTCAGCTCTTCCCTTCCCAGACATGTTCCATGCAATTTCTCACCTTGTGAGCAGTCTCTCTACTGGCTCAGTGTTAGGCTGCTTCTCTTCATTTAGCCAAAAGGTTAAAGCAAAGCAGGTCCTGATCAGAGGAAGGAAAACAGACGTAATAAATACCTGTCATGATAGCATTGCTGTAGGCTGAGATTACAGGAGGATAAGTATTTAGGAGCTGAAAGTAACCTAGGCCATAGGAAAATGATGCCCAGAAACATGAGTCAGGGTCACGGTCTGTCCTGCCATACACACTGTGACACCACTGTTCAGGTCCAATAACCACAGGTAGCACACACAGGTCAACCACATGTCCAGAGAGCTGCCTGACAGCTCACTGCCTTCCCACAGGTGTCTGGATATTCTTCCTGCTGCACTTCCAGACCAAAAATGCCTCCTGACAGAGTTATGTGTAAGAAAAGTATCGATTCCTCAAACCATTTTTTCTCCATCACCTTTCTTCCTAGTGTTTTCTGCCATGGTCTGGAGCCCTGTTTAGTGCTTTGTTGATCCAGTCTTAATGGATCAGCCAAGCACACAAAGATCTGGGCAAGAGACAAGATTTTGATCTGCTGACACATTATCAACAGCAGCAGCCCAAAGGCAGAATTTCCTGTCCTGTGCTCCAGAAAAATGGCCATTTGACTTCCTCCTTCCAGAGGGATTTTACAAAGCTGGCAGTGAGCAGGAAGAAAGAATCCCACACCTCTGTTCATGCACAAACACTGCCTGGGGGCAGGGGCAGCAGGGAGGAAGCAGGAGCAGCAGAGGATGGAGTGTTTGGAACGCAGGTGTCTGTGACATCAGTGGCAAAGCAACAGAAGTGACACCTCCAGCAGTGCAGGTGGGCCCCAGCTGTCATAGGCACTGCTCCCAGTGTCATGATGGCCTTGTGGGCTTATCTGGCTTTGTCTGGTGAGTAGGACATGTCTCTCCTCCAAACCCAGTTGTGAGGAAAGGCATCTGACCCAGGTACTCTATACCTTCCCCATAGCTCCTCAGCTTGGAGGCAAAAGGAGGGGATGGAACACCCTCCAATGCCTCAGGTGCAAAGATCCCAGGGCTTATAATTTTAGCAATTTTCACCACTGGAGTTGGTATTTTATTCATCAAGGAGAGCCACAGAGCAACCTGTGAGCCAGGCATGAGTCAGAGCTGGATGCAGTGGGCACAGGCTGGAGCAGAGGTGGAGACTGGAGATGCCAGGACAGGGACAGCTGGGTGCATTAAACCAGACACAAGCACTAAGGCACAGGTCTGGAGTTAACCCACAAAGCTCAGAGAGAAGAGTTGGCCCAGTAAAGCAACAGGGGAAGCAGGAGAAAGAAGTCTGAGACAGGACCTTGGCTGAAGACCTATTTAGCCAGAGGAAGAGAATTTCTAGAGGCTAAAAGTCTTGGAAGGAAACAGTCTGCTTGCTCCAGCCCTGACAACAGAGCAATATTCTGGGTTTCAGCCATGATTTCCAAGACATTTCTCTCAGTTCAAGATTTGAATCTCCAGAGCTTTGGTGAAGGGCCCACAGCCACATCCTGTCACTCCTTTCAACACGGGTGAAACAAGTTTTCCACAGGTGTGAACCTTCCATCTCTAGCTTGATAGTGCATTTTCCATGTGCTGGATCCTGCACCCAGAAATGGCAACAGAAATCTGGATTCAGCCCTCTAGCTCATCCAAACATGCCATGGTTAGCATTTCCTTCTCCCTCTGACTCCCTGCACTCTGTTTTTCCACCAGTGCTCTTGGGCTGGGGCTGCATAGCCAGCCCTCGGGGCACAAATGCACAGCAGCCAGGAACACCACTCTCTGACCGGGAATACCATCAGTTCTTCAAATTCCTGCGGATCACCATCCAAGCCAGCACTGCTTGCCACCTTCGTGAGCTGTATGGCTGCAAGAACTCACTGGTCCAGAAACTGGATGAGTATGAAAACCATGGAGTCATCCCTCCAGGTAAAGCCAACCATGATTGCCAAGGGCAGGCAGTTGGACAGGAGTCCTGCATGGCCCTGATCACTGGGAGAGGAAACACTCAGGATCTGGGGAGGAGAAGGGGTGGGGGAGAGGGGTGGTAGCAATCCTGCAGTGAGGAGAAGGCATGTGCTCATGGGCATCGTCTCTCACATTTGACTGGATCCACATTCATCCCTAGGAACAGCCTCCTCTCACCCCTTGGGTCATGAAGATGACCAAGAAGTTTCCCAAAAGGGGTTTTCATGGAGGGCTGTGACTCCACAGGGAGGTTATTGCTGAGGGGGATGCCAGCACTGGAGTCTGTCACTGGGTCTGTGTCTTTATTTGCCTCTTTGTAGGGCCCATATGCTCAGAACTGCCAGGAAATCCTTCCTTCTTCAACTTCTGCGCTTTTTCTCTTTATCGCTGTATTATGAAAAAGTATTACCTTAAGGTGAGTTATTTAGCTATTTCCTGAAGACTATGGTGTGCTCTGGGCAATTAACAGGCAAAAGAGAGAATATGGGTAAGTAGGAAAACAGAAAGCTAAAAGACAGGGAAGACAGAAGAGAGCCATGAGCAGCCCACCTTCCAGAGGCTCACACCAAGCTGATGAGCTAACACACATGGCACCTACAGCCACTTGCCAATAAAGACACTTTGCAGAAGGCATTCTTCAAGAAAATGAACCTTTGAGAACCACCTCAGCCCTCTTCTCCAGCTCTCATTCCCAACCAAGTTGAGACAATCTAGGTTTCTCCAGAAGAAAGGGGAATTCATGTAGGCTAGAAGAAGAGAGTAAAGAGAGCTGTGAGTCCCAAGAAAGATTTATGGGGAGACCTGACGCAGAAAGGATATGAAGGTTTACTTTGCTTTCCTGGTCTCACCTTAGTAGAAAATGGAAATGGGCAAGATGAGATTGTGCAGAGAGAGCTAAACCCACAGAACAGGGCTGTGCATAGGTGCCTGCTCCTAAGGCTCTCCAGAGGAACATTTTCTCCTCCACAGAGGACTGCATGCCCAGGACACAGCACAGCCAACCAGTACAGCCAAGCAGGTGCCAGCATCATCGTGGGCAGTGATGCCGTATCACCCAGCAGCTTTGGTCCCCAGCCAATCCCCTCCATGTCTCCCTCTGCTGGCTTTGGACCTGACCAAGAGGCAGCTGTGATCTCCACCTCCTTACCTGTGAGCACACAGCCAAATCCTTCCGGCCCACATGCCACAGAGGTGACAGCCAGTGACCAGCAGCAAGGCCAGCTGCCCAGCAGTGACATGGAGGATCTCCTCCTGAGGTTACTGGACAGCCAGGTGCAGACTTCACTGAAGACAATGAAGTTATTGATGTCCCTTGGGAATGCAGTGAAGGAGGAGGAGTTGAGGAGGGCTGCCACGAACCTGCTGGTGGCCCTGAACAACGCAAATGTGTCTCGGTCACCAACCAGCTGATACAGCTCAACAGCGTGGTAAACACAGGGGAAAAGCCATCTCTTCCAAGTGCATGGGGAAACAGAGCCATGGGAAATGCTATTGCTCAGGATTCAAAGAAAACGATAGTATTCTCTTGGAAGTAAATGTATTGAAAATATACCATTCTCTCCTGTAAAAACTGTTTGCTCACCATTATTGGTGGTTGTTGCGTCATTCAAGGGATGTCATGGGAGAATGTTGGCTTTTCTTCATTAAATGTAGGTGCTCCTGCTCAAAAGCATTAAGAGAAGAACCTTCTTTGGAAATGTGTGTGAATATATGTGTACAGATATACAAGGGGTGCTCTACAAGAGCAGGAGGGCCTTATCCTGCAAGGGAGCTGTTGGTCCAGTGCTCTCCTTGTACTGGGGTTTGCACATGGTTGATATCTACTTCTGAAATGTTGTTATGAAATGCACAGGATAAATATTCATATTGAGAGCCTCCTCTTGTCTCTCACAAAAAATCAGAGAGTCTGATTTATAGGAACTTTGGCTGAAGTGCTGTTTCTTTTCTAAACACTGAACATGCCTGTAAGTAAAACTGTGTGAAGCCATCTGGAGTCTGCACTTGCTGCTAAAAGCAGAGTGGGAACTCTCCAAGAACCAGCTCTGGTTCTCTGAGTCTCCACTCAGAAGAAGATGGTGTTACCTCAAACTCAATCTAAGCCTCAGTGGTTTTGGCTTTCAGACCACTACTAAAGAGAGAATCCCTTATCACCTTTCCTTCTGCAGACTTTCTTGTTATCTGTTCCACCAAGGGCTATGAGGAGAGAGGGGTCAAAGGCAGCTCTCTCAATGATGTACCACACCAAGCAACATCCCTGTGGAGACAGTCTGGGATGCTGGTTCCCTTTACACTGCTAAGTGACACAAACACACCCGAGTGAAATACAGGCTCTGTGTCTATCCATTGAAGGATAGACCTTCAAGAAGGTCTAGAAAGAAGAGATCAAAATCACAGGTCCTCCATTGTCCTAGGAACTGTAATCTTTCCCAAAGCCAGGTCACACATGGGAAATGTGCAAGCCCTGGAACAGTCCCTAGCGGGTAGGATCCCAAACAGAGTGCACACTGCCCCGGTCTCACTCTGGCACGCCAGCTCATTGTCTTCTCCCTGGAAGGTGCCCAAAGCTGCCGGATCCCTGCCTGAGGCACCACGGCTTGTGCCCCTCTCCCGCTGCCTGGACAACGGCAGCATTCCCAGCTCCAGCAGCGGGGGCGCTTCTGGCAGCAGCCTTTGCTTGCCATCCCCACCCTCGGTGCTCGGCTGGCAGCCCACGCCTTTGGGTGCCAGATTTGGCAGCCACCAGCAGATCGCTGGACGTTTCCCACTCGGTTGGCTCCGGCCAGGCCCTGCACGAAGCCCGGTGCCCTGAGCCATCCTCCCGCCGGGGCTGCGGGCCGGGAGAGCCGCTCCGCACGGCCCCGCCCGGGCTCGGTCCCCCCCACCTGCCCTCGGCCGGGCCCTACCGAGCTCCTTTCCCGGCTCCCCTGGCACTGTAGCGCCGTTCCCAGCCCGTTAGCTCATCCGGCGCTGCCCTGCTTTTGTTATGGAGAAGCCGCGTCCCCCGCGGACTCACCGGGAGCGGCGGGGCCGAAGGGCGGTGCGCTCCGCCGCTCCGGTTCGGGTGCGCTCCACCCCTCCGGTCCGGCCGCAGCTCCGCCGCTCCGGTTCGGGTGCGCTCCACCCCTCCGGTCCGGCCGCAGCTCCGCCGCTCCGGTCCAGCCGCGGCCCCAGCGCCGCCGGGGACGCGGACGGGGATGGAGGCGGTGGCTGCGCTGCCCCGTGCGCTGCGCGGAGCCGCCCCCGGCAGGGAGGGGCCCGCTCGGCCGAGGGGCAGCGGGGATCCAGCCCCGGGTCGCTGCCACCCGCCGCTGTCCCCGGTGGTCCTGGCCAGGAGGCGGGCGGGGCTCTCCAGCAGCTCATACCTGCACAGAGCACCCAGCTGGGCTTCCAGCGGTCCTTGCCCCGAGCCTGCAGGCCCCGGCAGAGAGGGAAGCAGCACTGCTGAAGCCTAGAGCTGCTCACTATCGCCCAAGGAGACTTCTGCAGCAGCTGGTGAACCGGGAAGGCAGCAATCATTCCTCACAAACCTACTACTCCTCCAGTCACTTACTTCTGTAGTCGTTCTTGGAATTCTTCCAACTCAGCCTCTTTCACATATCCAGGTGTCAAGAACTGAAAAGTCCTCAACCAAACTGTGTCATACTCTCCCCTGCAAGAGCCAGGTTTTTAGGAACCTCCCCAAACCATACTTTTCAACACTTTCATCATTGCAGTGGCACAGTTAATCGGCCATCCCCAGCCACAGCCTAGGCTCCTTTACACCCACACTAGACAGCTTTCTGCACTCAGCAGCTGCTTCAGAAGCATCTTCAGCAATGCAAGTTTCTGCAGCCTCTCAGTTCTTGCTTACAATTCCAAGGTCCCTTTTCCCCCTCAATTGCCTGTGAATTTGAAACCATTTCCTCGTGGCTCCAGTGGCTCTATCCCAGCCACCACATCATGTAATGTCCCTCTTGAGCACTGAAGCCACATCTTAAAACCAAATCAGTTTTTTTTCATCCCCAACTAATCTTGCCAGCAAGCTGTCCCAAGCAAGGTTCTTTTACATTAAGGCTAAAATATGATGTTCTGGATACTAAACGCCTTTAAACTCTTCTAAGAAGGAATCAAGAATTTAACTGCACAATTTTGAAAGTCAGTGACAGTTTTTGTCCTCGTTTTGATCTTGCAATGTTTGTAGTTAAGAAAAAAACCAGCAACATAAATTAAATTCATATTTTCCCTGCCAAGAGTACAAGGCTGAACTTTCTCACTATACACATTTCTCAGGCAGAAATATTTATTTAAGGAAGAAGTTGCACAGGCACATACTTCTGTCATTCCCCCTTGGGTAAAGCACTCATACAAAATTAGGCACCCTGGGTAAACAGCGCACTGCTTTTCCCAGTGGTTTCCACTATTCCTGCACCATATAAAGTTGCGTCCCTCTCCTCTCTGCACTTCCCCAGGAGCTATCTCTTTATCATTGGTACTGAGGCATAGCTGCTGCTGTGGGACACAGAGCTGCTGAGAATTCATAAGTATGCTGGAAAACTTTTTTAGCAACAGAAATATTTTGACACACAAAACTATCAATTTCTGAGGCACAAATACCAATATAAGTAACAGGGCATCTTGCCCAGTTACTGACACATTTTATTAACATTAGTGTTCAAGGGTACATGTAAATTTTGAGCTTCAACATCTCTGAAACAATTACCCAAGACTTTGTAAGGAAACCTGATCAATTTGCTTTCCATGGTGGCAGCCAACAGCATAGAGCCCTGATGTGTTTGTGCTGCAGCACCAGTTCTTCTTGGGAAATCTGAAATAGCAAAATTCTGCTAGAGAGTGGCAGCACATACAGGGCACCAAGAAAAAAAGAGACAAAAGCAGAGGAAACTAATCCTTTCCAGAGAATATTAATTATTCAGTGTGCTGATACAACACATAAAAGGGTGGGGAGTTATTGTCTGCACATATAGAGGAGAGCTCACTTTTGTTTACTGAGAATTCTGTTCCCATTCTGCAAGAAACAGAAAGCCCACACAGAAAACCTACAGAAAGGAGCCATTCAGCAGCTGCAGAGAGTTCTGGCAGTTCTGGCCACTCCAGAGTGGTGGTGAAGACAATCCTTGCTGCTACTTCTGCTCTGAGTCTGGAGTGGAAAGGCAGCTCCCAGGCTCCAAAACAGACACTGCCATGAGCTCCACCACCACAGCAGAGTGCAAACGAGGTGACCACTAAATGAACAAAAGCTCAGCACATTTGCTCAAGGCCTCCTAGCAGGAAGCTCAAGACAAACCCCGGGTTTTGGCTAACAGGAGAAATTCATGTGGACCAAACACAAACTGTACTTGGATCACTATTGTGCAAGAGCATCATCACAATTCTCAGAGCAGTACAACAGGCTCAGATTAAAGTAGTTAAAGGAATTAAAGTCAAGACTGTCTATTTAAAAAGACAAACTCCTATGGATAACAACCCACTGAAGTAGCCAAGCCTTTGCAATACATCTACCACCACTGTATACCAGTGACAGGGGCTCAGATGCTTGTTAGAGCTTTAATATCAACCAAAAATAGCTCCTGAATTGAAAGAATTGAAGTTTTTGTTAGTACAGTGTTCACAGGGCATAAAACCCCAAAATTCTGTAGGAGAAAGAGCTGCAAAGACTATTAATGGGCTCAGAGAGAGACGAGATACAAAATCCCACTAGCCCTGAACGCAGGAAATTGTCACCTCTAATGTTTTTCTTTCCCTGTTCACATCATGTTGTATTACAGTGGGAATTTCACCTTCTCTTCTTCGTGTAGTAGAATTAAACAGCTTTTAATTGAGCAACTTCTTAGCAATAATACAAGAATTCTCACTCTGACAACAAAACAGTGAAACAAGCACCATTCTCACACTGAGTCCTGAACCTGGAATGTTTTTCACGGGATTCCCCAAGGGCACAGCCAAGGCAGTCGCTCCTCCAGCTCCTCCTGATGGCAAACCACGGGCACAGCATCCTAACTAGGGACTGGACGGGAATGCTGATGTAATCCTATGCCAAATATCACAACAAACAAGATCTAAGCAGGGTTTGGTGAAAGACAACACCTAGAATCTGCAGAGGGGCAGATGCAAATGCACAGGAAGCCTCCTCTGGGTCTGGACAAATCTCCAGCTGAGCACTAGTCAAGGCCAATGGTTCTGCTTTAAAATTACTGTCCAACTGGCTTTGGAAAAACAGGGAACAGAGGAGGGATGTCAACACTGAGAGGAGATCAGGCTGTCAGTCCTTGCAGACAGGAGAGAGACTAAGGCAACAAGGACAGAAGGTTTGAAAATGGCTGAAGATGCGAAGAGTGACTCCCATTTATATATTCATCAGCTCAATAACTGATACATTCTTTCCTTTTAAGAAGAAAAAAAAAAGAAAGGAATCCAAATGATCATAACAGAGAAAGCACATGAAAAAACAGAACACACAGATGTATCCTCTAGGTAACAAACATTTTATTTATTTCTTAAAGAAACTACAGCAATATACGTGATTACAGAATTATGAAGCACTGAAAAACAAAAGGAATGAAGTGGCCTGGATTCAAGCACTTGGGACATCACACCTTTTCTCTCACTGAGCCATCACTCAGAAAAATCACATTATCTGAAAAGAAATGAAAAAAATTCATTTTGAGCATTGTTTTGCCTTGTTGCAAACCTTCACACCATGAATCCCAGGTATTTGTGTAAAAATAAGTTGCTAAGATGTAGATTTTGGAACAGAATAATAGTTCATAAAACAAAACAGTGTCCAATACAAAGCTCTTTCTCTGTCCCTTGAAAGCAGAAAATTCAAGGTGATCATATGTACTGTGAAACTAGTGTGCTTAGGCTGATAAAAAGCTGCTAAACAGCCAAAGACACTAGAAACATTTAAAAACAATGGTTTAATTATTTGACTACAATCTCCATCAGTTACATCTTAATTCCTTTTTCTTTTGTCATGTTCAGTCTGCACACTACCATGCCAACAGCTTATAGGACTATGGAAGCTCCTACTTCATCAAGCCTAAGGAATTTCTAAAGCATCTTGAGACTGTTGAGACTTTAGTGTCTTGACACTAAAAGTGTCTTCTTTTGAACAAGAAACCATTAGGAGAATATAATTTTAGAAGAGGATTTATTCTCTCTTCTAGTAATTTATAGCACTGCTAGCTTTTAAAGAGACTGCTGAAACATCCAGGAATATGACTCTTCTTTTTCCTTTTTCCCCCCACCTTTTCCTCTGTTGTAGTTTTTTTAGACATACTTGTGTAACAGAAATGTTTGCTCTACTACCCAATTAATTTATCCCTCATTCAGAAGGAACACAGTATCAGCTCTATCCACAATGAAGATGTAGGATGCTCAGGCTACTTTAAGGCTCAAGGAGAAAGCTGAGTTTCCTATGCCAATCCAAGGCACAAGTCTACTCCTTATCCATTCTGTGGGGTAAGCAAATGACACCAGCAGTTTGCAACTGTAAACTCTCATTTTCTGTGTGTTCACAGGCAGTACCAGAGGAAGTCTGGTACACACTATCCATTCTATCAAAATCCCTGACTGTGGATACTGAGGATGAAGACAAACCAAGCTGTTTCAGAGGTCCTCTAGGCCCTTTCCAATTTAAAGGGGCAAGGGGCACCATGGTGTTCTGCTCCTTACCTGCTATAATTGTTGTGGCTTGTCGCCTCACATTATTCTTATCTGTATATTCACCATAATCTATCTTCCCTTCAACAAAGATTCGAGAGCTGAAAAAAAAAAAAATTGATCTTGGTCAGAGAACTGTGCTGCTATTTTCCACTCTGTAATCATAGAATAGTTTGGGTTGAAATGGGATCCTAAAGACCATACGTTCCAACTCCCTGGCCATGGGCAGGAATATCATCCACTACATCAGGCTGCTGAAAGCCCCATCCAGCCTGACTTTGAACACTTCCAGGGATGGAGCATCCACAGCTTCTCTGGGCAACCTGTGCCAGGGCCTCACTACCTTGACAGTAAGGCTTACATCCATATGTCCAACCTAAATTTCCCCTCTTTCACGTGGGGCCTTTGACTCCTTGTCTTATCACTACACTTCCTGATGAAAAGGCTGAATTCAGAATCTGATTCAAAGTATCTGATTCAGGCTTTTGTATGAGTTGTTTGCAGAAGCTCTGCTAACTTGTTTTATGGCAGCTGTATCTTACTGCTGTTCCTGGTCACTGTAACTATTGCAGTAATCCATTATTAAGGCATTACATCCTCACCCACATCTGTTATTCACTTACCCCTTCCTCACATACTGATAGGTGACATCCCTGAGGCCCGGTCTGAAGACAGAGATCCTGTGCCACGTTGTCTTCTGACTGATGTCACCTAAGGTACACAGAAGTGACAGAGCTGGATATCAAATCCTCTTCATACTCAAAAATTAGTTTCAACACATTAGTATTCTCCAATTGTGAAAAATGATTTGAAAACAGAAGTATGCTAGCACTCCAATCCCGCTTTGCTCCAGAACTAAATGTTCCACTCATCTGTGTCCAAATTCTTGTGCAGAAGCACAGTTCAAACCAAGACATTGCTTTTTCTGTAAGACAGTGCTCATGCTATTAATTTTTTTCCCTCAGACACTCCACACTGAATAGAATCTAGAGAATGAGACATCTGTAGATGAAAAATGATGACAGAATCAATGAGAAAATAATCTTTATTTTCTCATTCTGAAATACAAGTAGGAGTACAGAACCTGCTATGCCTGTGACAAACTCCACTCAACACACTCTCCTCTCCTCCTGAGGAAGGTCAACAGCAGATCTCTCTTCAGTACATGCTGCTGGGGATCAGTAAGAGACACACAAATGCACCAGCATCTCTGCTGACCTCACAGGAACCTTCCTGCACCCCAGAGATTTGCAAGTGTGGTGCTGCTGGCCATGCAGCCGTGACCTGGGCCATGTTGCTCGTGCAGACTCACCTCCCTGGCCCACTTCACTATCTCCTGTCCGCCACATCTCATTGGTTGCCAGGGAAAATATGGTAACGGGATTTTTTCCTTCCACTTGCCTCATGATAGGGTCCTGTCCAACCCGACCAAGCAGCTGAACACGATTCATGGCTGAAACAAGACAGACCAAACACACATACAGGTGAACTGTGATGCTTCTAGGCATGGCAAGCCATCAGTCAGCAGCTTTTCTCAAGGGCCAAGACCACAACTTTCTGCATCTTCTAAGCACTTTCTAGCTCTTGTGATATTTGGCTTTTTTGGGCCCCAGCAGATGGTTGATTATGAAGTACTGCCATTATCACCGTGAAATAACTGATTTAAAAAGCCAAAGGTTCTTTATTCTTTCTGTTCCATCTCTTTCACAGACACATCCATGTATCACTTGAGATTAATTTGTATTTACTTATCTTGACTTTTATTTATTTCATAATGACAAATCACAACGCACAGCAGTACCTTTGAAACAAAGTTGCATTACAATACTTCATCCTCTGAATGAGAGGCAGGTTTTTACACTGGTACCATGGCTAGGCAGACACAGCCTATCCCTTCTCCATGTTCAAGGACAACTGAAGAGGTCAGAGAAGTATCCCTTGTGCACAATGAGTATGTGAAGTGAAGAGTGAAGGCTGAAGTACAGCTGGAGCAAATCCTGCTGGGGCAGCAGCACACACCAAGTGTTCCAAGAGTTTGAGAAACAAGCACACCAGACACCTGAAGGCAGGTGTTGGAAACCATGCCAACAGCAGACCCAAACCACTGCCTCAGCTAAAGTACAGCTACCTGCCCCATAGAGGTGGTAGTCCTTGTCAGAGCTTTTTGCTTTTCCCCCTAAAGTGCTGCTTCACCTGAAAGAGACCAGGCTGGAAGCCACCTAAGACTCAGTGTGCTTGAAACAACACATTCTTAGCTCTCACACTGAGGAGCTACTATTCCTACCTGCTTCTCTCCTGCCCTATTTCAGGCATTCTAAAACTGAGATAAACACAATGAGTACCAACCAAATTGCATCTCAGGAGTTACTTACATCTTTCAAGTACCAGTGAGGTAACCGTATCAGAGTCATGTCTTACAAACTGGCGTAGCACCTGACAGAACAGACAAATGTGAGTTTCCAAGGCACGAACTATGAACAGCACTCACAAGCCTTTACACCTCATTCTCTGAACACTTGCAGAGGTTCTGGAAGTATATTCTTTTCCAGGTAACTAATGAGGGAGCTGAGGAAAGAAATCTGTTCAGCCAAATGAAGCTAGTAAGATTATTTAAAGGACATCTGGTTAAATTAAGGTTGAAGAGTTGCCTAGAAAGAAGTTGTTTTTGGGATGTGAAGTAACTGCTGTTTTTCTGTAATACATAAATAGGAAGGGAGGAGCTTTATAGCAGAGTGGGGGGTTTATTTGTTTGAGCTTTAGTCTTTGGAAACAAAGAGGTCTGATAGTTCTGCTTCATTTCAGAAATTAACCGGCTGTGCCCAAAAAGTACATTCATGGACTGGAATGAGCAGTGGATGCCCTGACACCCTTGTTCCCAAGATAAATCTAGGGCACAAAACTCAGTACTGCACGTGGGAAAGCAGTAAAGGAACTGCAATTATTCCAGCAAGCAGAAGTAAGTCATAGGAAAAAAAAAAAAAAGCCCAGTAACACTTCTGCTAGAGATCCATGTGCAGGAATTGGAAAAAAGGCTCATTTCCCAGACGACATGGGAAATTTCTCATTTCTCAGGCCCATGAGAGAGCAGACCCAGCGGGCACGGCTGGGCGAGGGCTCCGGGGCGCTCGGCTCTGCCCGCCCCTCCCCTTCCCGGGACAGCGGCCGAGCGCGGATCCGTGTCCGGAGGGAAAGTCACTGCCAGCCCCGCGGAGGGACACAGGGGCGGGACCTGCTGCTCCCCCGCCGCCCCTTCCCCGCCCCGAGGACACCGGGCCCGCGTTCCGCCGCGGCCCCGCACGACCCTACCTGCCACGCCGGTCGCCGCCACATGCTGCCGTCGAGCCTGCGGAGGGAAAAGCAGGGCTGAAGCAGCGCCCCAGGGAGCCTCAGCCCGGCCCGGCCCGGCCCCGCCGCCCGACCCCGCGCCCTCCGCACCTCTCCGGTGCCGCCGCGCTGCGCCCGGAACCGGAAAGGGACGGACGGGAGATCCGGGCGGAAACGCGGCCCGGGAGGAAAGGTTCCGGGCGGAAACCAGCCCCCCACGGGGCACCCGAGCGCGCGGAGGGTAAAAATAAAACCAACAAAATTCCATCACTCCGTCATCGGTTAAAAAAAGTGATAAAACCTTTATTCGCACGAAACGATAGGGTCTAACAGTTAAAAGCCAGCATGTGCAACATCGTAAACCAAGCCAGTAAAAGCTGGAAATAACCGAGTTACCAAGCTCTCCCTCAGAACAGCGCAGCGCTCTGTCCGACCAACACAAACAAGCGACAAGGACCCCCAAAGGTACATTCAGCGGGGAGAGGGGGGAGTTCGAGATCTCAAATACAAAATACAGACCACCATTAACATGGGCAACTCCAAAAAGCTGGAAAAGCCCTTTCTAACTGCCCACATCTTTGCTGAAAGACTGCAGTTCACAGGCAGGCAGCTGCACCATGTGTGAGGGGAAATGGGAACAGACAGAGCCAGCTACAACCACACTGAGCTGCCTCCCCCACATGAACAAAGAGTCCTCCCCCACTGACAGAAAACAAGTCGGGCATCAGGGGCTAGCTAGTCAGAGTACACCCACTTACAAAAACTTTATTGCTGAAATTTGAAATAATGTTTTTCTTCAACCCCCCCACTCCTTGACTCAAAGTATTTCCTATTACTCTGTGTCCCCCCTTAGTGAAAACATCACTCCAGCTGCATCGTGAGCCCCGCAGGACTGCTGTGTAACCAGCTTGGCTCCTAATGGGTAGCCAAAACTGACTGCCATGGTCTCTGCCTGCTTGCTCCTAGGAGATAGCTGTGGATGCTGTCTCCCTGTACAGCCATTATCACCCCCCTCTAAAGATAAAGTCAGCCCAAGTGTTTGGACCACAAAGTCACCAATAACAGGGCCCAACTCAAGAAAGAGGGAAGTGAGCAGAGAAAACATCCTTTCATCACAGCAGAGTTACACAGAATCTACAGCAAGGCCAGTTACACGAGAAATTAAACAGGTAAAAGACTGAGAACAACCTTAAATCCCATTATCCAGCACTTGTAAGCCAGTCATTGTTTTCTCAGCCAACATCTCATAACAGGGGAACAAAAAAGAAAAACCAATAAAAAGGAAATGACAGAGAGACAATATGGGGCATTGGTCTGTGCAGACCCTCTGCTTTCACAGGGCTGTTCAGCAGTCTTTGGACAACACAGAAATTCAGAAACCCAGAGTAAAGCTAAACGAGCGACAGCTCTTCCCTCCCACCAGACGCTTGCTCTTCTGCTTAGAAGAGGTTTCAGACT
Organism: Toxostoma redivivum; assembly: GCA_013397375.1. Classification (NCBI taxonomy): domain Eukaryota; kingdom Metazoa; phylum Chordata; class Aves; order Passeriformes; family Mimidae; genus Toxostoma; species Toxostoma redivivum. Next base: position 1,168,272 of record VXBI01009663.1, read on the forward strand.
CTTGTAACTTGGCACTTCCTAAGGCTTGGTCCTTCATGAGGGTCTGTGCAAGGCGAGCTGCTTTAAGTTCCCTGCAGGGGGGAGATGGAAGGAAGAGGAAAGGAAGAAAACCATGTCATGCATGAATCCCCATCAGCTACAGAAGCAAAACCATGAACAATCTTGCACAAGAGTTACTGTAATACTCAGTGCTGCTGGAAGGGGGCCTGGAGGGTAACATGATGATTACTGTAGCTGTCTCTAGAGCTTCTTCTTGAAAAGGTAGGAGCTCTGAAGATTTACCGGAAGAAAACTATGTATCAGGTCAGAAACACACTGGCACTAGTATGAAGAACACCTGGCTCAGATTTCCTCCCATTGTTTCAGATAGTTGTGAATGCTGAAACTTAGATCAATGTCATCTCAAATACCTAAAAAAAGGCATATGCTTCTTTTCCATTGCCTTTCTTCCCTTTTTGGTACTTGCTGTTCTTCCAGAGAATTCACTGTTCTGTCTACACAGAAAACCTACTCCCCAGCGGACTACTGCACTTAGAGGGGTTGTGGGGCAATTCTTAGATCCCAGCACCTCAAAACACTACTGCCAACAGCAGTGAGAGGGAGCAAGGGGAAAAAGGATATCTGCCACCACCTGATACTTCTCTTCCTTCTATGCTTGGAGTACTGTCTCAGTGCATTATCAATTCCTCATCTGCCCTCTGGCTGCAGGTTGTATCAGCATCTTGCATCACCAGTGGTTGCAGGAAGTACAGGAGTTCACTGTTGTAACTCAGCCAGCTCCTCCAAGCCAGAGCTGAAGCACAGCTGCTGCCTGGGCACTGCAAGTCCCTGTTTTCCAGCCCCATCATCCCCCCCAGCTCCAGCACAGGAGCTGACAGGATTTCTCCACGTGCATTCTCCCAGCACTACCACCCTGCATTCAGAGCTGGTGACCAGCATGTTTGTGCCCACACTACCTCCCCTTTATGCCCAAGCCAGCCCTACCTTTCCAGCATGGCAGTCTTGCATTTCTCCACATTTAGCTGCTCCTGGAGCTGCACAGCTTTTCCACGTGAAGGACGGAGAACAGGGTGTTTGGTGAGAGCTGTGGCAGAAGGTCTTTGTGCTGGGTCAGGATGGATCATGAGCTAGAAGGCAAAGGAGTTCAGAGTTTATCACTCCTGTCACAGGCCAGCTGATAGAGCCACCAGCCTGTCAAGACTATTTCCTCACCTTAAGGAGCTCAAGAAAGCGGTGGGGAAGCTTCTGGGGGATGTGTGGGACGTGGCCTTTGCGGATGTGGTGCCACAGGGCCCCGTTGTGAGGCAGTGCTGCTGCCCCGGCTGCCAGAGCCACTGTGAGAGCCAGGGCAAAGATGTCTGCCTTGGGCAAGTGGCAGTATTGCTGCAGAGAGAAGGGAAAGCTGTTAGAAAGGAACATCTTGCTACACCAAGTAAAGGTGAGTTGGGGCATGAGCTCAAAAAGCAGCCAAGCAAGTGTGTGCATATAGCATTGCCTTCATCACCCCAGTGGGATGTTTTCTCCTCTTCAGGATGTAAACATTGGCAGCAGGCAGTGCCACTAACCAACAGCATGTTGGCTTTCAGCCAGCCAGAAGGACCTTGCAGGCCACACTGGGCTCACTGCAGTAACTCCAAAGGATGGCCTAACACACATGTACCTCCAGCCTTCACCATAAGACAATAAGCTACCCATGCCTAACCCAGACTGAAGATTGCATCTGATACGTGGATCTAACAGTTCCTAAATCCACCTGCAGCACAGATATTGTCACCACCTGAACTAAATAACACCTCCAAGCTACTGATTCCCTTTTCCTTTGTTGGCCAGAGTGACAAAACTGCAGCCAGTTTAAGATGTGCGTTCCCACCTTTCCACCACTTGTTCAGTGTTTTACAAGGCATCTCTCTGGGTAAAAATGTTCCTGGATAATCACATCCAGTAGTTTAATCCCAGCTGGATATGCAAATCAAATGTCTTCAAACCAATAAAGGTTTTGTCTCACTGATTCCTCAAGGGGAATAGTTGCAATAATCCAATGGTAACTACTTATGAAGTACTTACATATGAAGTATTTACATGATAAGACCCACACCACTATGGTTCATGATAAAGTGCTAATTTCACAGATTTCACAACCTGACCAGACAGAAGGAAGAGGAGATAAGAGGAGGAACAAGTTAGACTAATGACTGCTCTACAGCTGATCTCTACCCACTTGCTCTTCCACCCTGTTCTCCCCACTGCCCTGCTCTAGCATTGTACCTCTTGCAAAATCTCATTGGCCAAAAACCGTCTGTCTCCTTCCTCCACCTGTGGGTTTGTTATTGATGTCACATGTCCAAGGTCACCTGAGACAAAGAAAAAGCAACTTAAATGTAATGTAGCAAACTGAAGTCATTCTGCAATAAAAGCTTGCATTTTATAGGCACCAACAAAAAAATACTGAGTAAGAGAGCAAGTCTGCTCCTAACTCAGGAATCTGCACTTGGAAACAAGCACAAGAATTTTCTGTAACTTATCTTCTTAGAGGAATTAATTCTGGTGAGTAATTGGGGCATTCATGACTATGCTATCAGTTTTGTGTGCACATCTCTTCAGGACATGGCAGTCTCAGGCAGTAATGGGCAGCCCTAATCTTAGGCCAGCTGTAAATTAGGCTAAAACTTACCAATCTTATACACCACACCAGGAGAGAATTCATCTTCACTGTCACTCTCCTCCTGCCCAGCAGGGCCTGAAACTGCCAGCTTGTGACAGATGAAGATATTACCTGTAAGACAGAGAAGTTTAGGAATAAGGTGATATCATTAGTTAAGCTGCAGCAGCCTGATAACTTTGTAAAAATCCCACCTGTCAAAGTAGTTAAGCTTTGCAGCCAAAGAAACTGGCTTCCCACCATTAGTCAGCTTTCTGCCCAGCTCACATTCAGCAACACAGCTGGTATAAGACAGTTCTATCTTGTGAATAAAATATCCCAGTGAAATCAACCTTCCCCTCCCCCCACGGTCTAAGCTAGAAGCACAATTTCAGCAGGAAATAGGAGTTCCCCTCTAAGAATATTAACTATGAGATGAGGGGAGCATTGCCCTGGAGGTGACCATCCTGAGCTGCAAAGAAACCTTGTTACTAATTTTGCAGGAACTTAATTCCCCAAGGTAGGTACACACAAAAGCCAAGTGTTTTGCAACAAGACAGCAGTAAATAAGGAAGTCCCCGTTTTCCCTGGCAGCCCTACTTGCTCCACCAATATGAAGGTGATTCCCATGAGTCAGGATTACAAAGGTCATGAGACAGGAGTGAAATGCTGCCAACTATCAGAGAAGGCTCAACTTTAGAGCAGCAGTAGTGGCATAAATCAAAATAGTTTTTTTAAAAAACTACTCCAAAACACCAGACACAAGATAAGGGCAAGGTCCTCTTCTTTGAAGCTCCACAACCAGTCCACTCAGAGGGATTTATTACAGGTCTTACTCCTGAGGGATCACTAGGAAAACCCTCCACAAAGGAGGAGGGCACTTTACTTACTAGGTTTGATATCCAGGTGCACAAGGCCAGAGTTGTGGATGTATTTTAATCCCATGGAGACTTGCAGCAACATTTCCTTCAGCTCTCCTTCCAGGAAATACTGCCCAAGCTTTGCATTTTCCAGCAGCACATCTTGGAGACTCCCACCTAGGGGAACAAGAGTCAGTCTGAGACCTGACACAGGTTTTATGGAACAGCACATTTGAAATAGCTTAGCTGCCCAGAACACTTGGAGGCCTGCTAGTGACAAAACCCAACCACATCAGCTCTGTGTGCTCCAGTGAGCAAACTGGGACATCACCATTTGTCTTCAGCCTTTCCACTCCCTGGAATGCCCAGCCTCCTGCTGGACAAGGATGAATAACTCCATTTCTACCTCCACCCTACAGCTCCACATCCTGCCAGGAGGGCTGATCTGTTAATGATGCTGGTGCTGCAAGTGAATAACAAAAATTGCTTCTGCTGTGCTTAGATGCAGAAAGCAGAATATATAGGAATGGTGGAACAAGGAAATTAAGTTCCCACTAGCAGATTTTTGACTGAAAAGCATTAACATTCAACACAGTTTTGTGCATCTCCATTGAGAACTTCGGATATTTCAGAGCTAGAAGATATCACAGCCTCTATCTCCATCAGCTTACTTTTCACCACCTCTCTTTTAGTCTCAGGTGTTCAGCTATCAGAACACAAGCAATTCATCAATCCTGCAGAAATAAGCACCACATTTAATGGTTGCCTCCCCCAGATTTGAAAGCAATTCTCCAAACAGCTGTCACAACACTCTTCATTGAGCCCCAAGACCACAGGTGCAGTCAAAAGATGAACATTACATATTTGCCTTCAGCAGCTCTGATAGCTAAAGGATCTTTTACAATTTCTTTCAAGCAATGGTACTGCCAAGGGCAAACTCAGGTAGGAATTTGCCACCCTGCCTGCAGCACCCCATTAATACTTCACCTCATCATTTGCTCCATTCCTCCACAATTGTCAACCCTTTCTTCTAGTCAGGATGCAAAGTGCCTTCATCTCAACCAGCCACTACCCACCACCATTACGAGGAGGTTCTTGTCAAGATACCTGGCACTTAAGTCAGCAGCTCTTGAATCACTCATATCAGATGTTACCTGGACAGTCCCAACTCTAAGCATCAGAATGAGGAATGCCTTTCCAGGCCAGCCAAAATAGACAAACAGTTTTCAAGTCCCAGAAATACGAGGGTTATTCACTGCTTCTAAAACATTAGCACCACTCAGAGCTTCATCTAAATATTACATGCCCTTACTGGATTCTCCATGGAAATGCAGCCCTAGGGCAGTTTGCTTTCTTGTAAGCCAAAACACCTCACATTTAAGTACAAAAGAAGGCAACTTTGTCCATGCTGAGGTGGCAGCCTTGAGCACTGTGCAGCTCTTACCATTGCAGTGTTCATTCTGGATGATCATGTGGTTGTCCTCTGCCCAGGCTGAGTAGTAGCGCACAACATGGGGGTGGTGCCCCAGGACAGCATGAGCATAAACCTCACGCAGTGCCAGCTGCCTAAGGAAGCACACACAGAAAAAGCAGAGGTGACAACCTGACAGAGCCTGCCTGGCACCAGGAGAGGAGCCCTGAAAGTCCTGAACCACTCTGTTCCCCCTTTCTCTCAGGTTTTGAGAGACAGACTGGCTCTCACAGCTTCTAAAGCAAAACTTGCCCTTGGTTAAATACTCTAAGCTGCTGTTAAAGAAAAATCACTGAGCAAGTGTTTTGTTAAAGAGGCAAAAGCAGCAGCAGCTTCAAAGACTTCACTTGAGCATAGAGGACAGCACAAGCTGGTCAATACAGATAAGAGTAGTGCTGGCCATACAGCAAGGCAGGGACAGCTGTATGTTTGTCAAATAAATTTCTTGACAGCTATTGTGATGGACCCAAGGTGTTCAGGTATGCCATCCTCTCACTTTGCAGTGCATGTGACTTGTTCCTTCCCTAGACATTTGTATCCAATAGTTGCATAGTGGTATCTTCCCCCACTCTCCCAGCTGTTACTTGGAAGTGCAGCAGCAGCCAGTTTTTGCTCATGCCACCCATCAGGTGCCTTTAGATCCACAGTCCCTCCTTCCCATCACACTTCTCAAGAACATGCCCATCATTTCAGCTGGCAGTTTCCAGCAAGCACACTCACTCATCTGAGGATCCTGCCAGAGGCCTTTTGGAGCGTTTGATGGCATAAACACATCCATCAAGGCGTTTGATGCACTTGTAGACAGAGCCAAACTCCCCCACACCAATTTTTTCTAGTTCCAGGAACTCCTTCTTGTAGCGGGAAACCATATTGCTTGCTTTCAGAGTATATCTCTGCAAAGTCACAAAAACAGCAAAGATAAAGGAGTTGAAACACTCCATAGCTGTCATTGTTTTAGAGGTGTGTAACACCTGCTGTCACTGAGCACCCACACTGCTCCCTCTCCTATTCTGGATGTTCATCCAGACATATGTGCAGGTGTGTGGCCAGTTCTTGAAATGGTAACTTCAATTCTTGGAATTACCTTTCACTTGTGTTTTTTTCTGACCACTTAAAGGCCACCTTGCCTGGTTTGGCCAAGTTACAGGTCTGTTTGGTTGGTTTTATAAAATCAGGACTTGTTAGCCATAGAGGTAGAAAGTGGAGTTAAGGAGAAATTTAGTCTAGTTGGCAGTATATGCTTAAGCCTCCTTGGGTTACTTCCATCACATCCCTTCTGCTGACAAACCAGACCAGCTCCTAGACCCACAGCTGGTAGAGTCAGTCGGGGATGAGCAGCAAACAACAACAACATACTGGCCTAAAGACAGGACTTGAGAAGACCTTAGATCTATTGCCTATTTTGAGCCCAGGAGAGGAGCTTGGTGTGTTGGCTTCCTGTGACCCCAGCTATACAAGAGGTGTTTTACCCTGGCAGCTGAGGCTGCCTGCAGCCAAGGCCATTCTGCACCAGCTCAGGCTCTCCAGGTTTGAAGCACCAGCTTCTGACCAATAGCAGATTAGCTGGTTTCAGTGTATTTGTTTGTATTCCCACCGATAGCTCACTTGGAGACACTTTTCCACAAAGGGTTGAAAGCTAGCAGAACTGTTGGAACATAATTATTGCTACAATAATGGCCACTAGGGATCTAGGAAATGCTGGTACTGTGATGTCTACTGGCAGGGAAAATAAGTGAAGAAAAGATAAGCACTGGAGCATGAAGTGAACAACAAGAGTGGACTAAGTGATTTTTCTCCATCCTCCTGCATCCCTTACAGGGACAGCAGCTCATGCTGCACAGTGGTTTCCACAGAAACCTCCGCTGTGATTGTTGTAGTTTATGGTACATCAGCTTATAGAGGAGGAGGTAAGGGTTGGTCCTCATAGCCAGTAAAATGTGGCTCACATGAAACAGCAGCCCTTCCCAATAGCTTGCATTTCATAAGGCAGCTGTAGTTTATACTATCTTAAAAAGCTCCTAGTACACAATTCTATACCTATATTACATACTCAATCTCATTACCACTCAAGCAGAATAATAGTTCAGTAATTCACAAGTTACTTGAGGCTTTCTTCTAGGTAAAACAATAATTGTGGCAGCCCTGGATGTTGCCTGGTAGCAGATTTGCTGTGCAGGTGTATTTTTTCCATGGAGACCATTTGCCTGCAGTCCCAGTCTCCTCGGCTAGAGGGTACCCTTATCCTTGCATAAGCCTGGCTATTGCACAGTTACAAAGAACAATTCCACCTTTTCCAAGTTGGTCATCTCAAACAAATGTTAACAAAACATTCAGCTTTTCTGTCATAGGCATTCATCCTCTGGCACAGTGCCATGGTTTATACTCCAATAACAGAATAAACTCCATCAAACACCAAGCCTTTACAAACATCTTATCCACTCTGTGGGAAGAAAATGTACAGACACTCACCTTTGTAGGTAGCTCCTGTTTGATCTGGCTTCCTGGATGAGGATCGTTCCTATAACAGAAGATTAAGAAAGTCTGGTGTATTATTTCAGTGCAGCAACCCAGCCAGATTTGAGATGAAACCATCTTTCAAAGGAACCTCCAAACCTTGCTTTACAACCTAATCATATATTTTATAGAGTTGATAAGCAAGTTTTTAGTTGAGCTCTTAAAGACCACAGTCCCAGGCTAGGAATTCTTTGTTTCCATGTAGAAGACTCCACAAAGCAATTTCAGTACTGCCCACAGGACACAGTGGCATTGTCCAGAGGCATCTTCTCCTGGCCTCATTCTTACTGGTGAAGCAGCAGCCATAGCACTAAAGAAAGCTGTTGATCCCCCACTTACCTTTCTGAACAAAGGCAATGAAAGATTTTTATTTATATTTCTGTTACCTTTATACATCTGCTAACATTTACTCTACACCAATGAATACTACAGAAGTAGATGATTCACTGTTAGCAAATAGGCCCAGATACTGAACATCTCCATTACTTATCTCCTTACAACAGTCTGATTTCAGTCTGCTGCTTAAGAGTAGCTCACTTACTGCTCTCCTCTGGCCTTCCTTTTGCCATTAGGATGGAAGAGCATTTGTCGATAGGACTCTGGTGTGAAGGGATTAATGTTGACAAGAGAAGCTTGGGAAGAGTCATCAGAGTCAGCACGAGGAGTCAGTCTCAGATGTTTGAAGCCTTTGGGTGGGCCCTTTGTTGCAGATGAAGGAAAAGCTGTCTTTGACAACAGGCTCTGTATGGAGAAAAGAAAAAAAAAAAGTGGCAAATGAACCAGGAATTTTTTTTTGTTGCTGCTATTTCAGAATAAAATTCTTGTTCTCCTGTAAATTGAGAAGAACTCAGCCCCCTTCCTTGGTATAGCCGAATAATTAAATCCCTGTGTCCCTAGTTTAGTCCCCATAGTTTTCATTTTCCACAAAGCATTTCATTCTTTGTTAATCCCTTTCATATTCTATTCCCTGCTCACTTGGGTGAGGCCTGCAGAGCCACTTTGGCAGGCACAGTCCTCAAGAGGAGCCAGCTGCTCCCCTTTCCCTCCTACAGAGAGGCAGAAATTGCATCATATGCTGCATTAATATGGAAGACCTAGTTCTGCCAGGCATGGACTGTTGCATCAGTTTGGTCAGGACAGGTTTGTAAGGAGATGAGCTAGAACACCACCCAAACTTCCCAGCACTAAGAAGCATTAGGATAGGGGAAGTTGCTGGAATAATTTTTTATACAGGTACTAGCAAAGCAAAAAGAACCCATTTCTCCTCATGAATAAAACCCAGAGTTTCAGAAATTTCAGTTCAGAAAGAACCTCTGGGTCTTCTACAGTTCAGCTTGCCACAGGACACACACCATTGTGTTGCACTCACTAATCCAGAACCTTGGACGATGGAGAGCACAGACACCAGTCTTGAGCTGACAACAAAAATCTACTCACTCAGATTTGACTTCTTCAGCTTTTAAAAAATATGTTTGGTTTTGACTTGTTTCAGCTTCAAGAGAGTAGTGTTAAGTCTAAAGGGTTATTTAGCATCATGCTTTCTTCTAGTTAAAAGCCCTTTAACTAAGAGAACTAACAGAAGTCTCCCTGTTGGAGATCAAGGTACTCTTACATCTTTTAAATCCCACAGCGGTCTCACTGTTATGGTTCTGGAGCCTCTCCACTCACATCTGGTGGCTCTGTCTACAGTTTTAGATGGGGCTCTGCTCTCTCATCCTTTCTATCACTTCCAAATGTTCTAAGGCCAATGCTGCCAGCTTTGTCTAAAAGCAGTTTTAGGCCCTTTGGAGCCCATCTTTTGCAGCATGCTTGGAAAACAAGGTCTTTATCCCAGGAAAGAAAGGAAAAAAATTTGTTGATTTCATGCAATTGCTGCTTATGGGCTGCAACATGACAAACTACAAGCAACATGTTTTGAATCATCCAGCCAACATGTTATCTACACAATGCACACCCTGAAAGCAGCCTTCACTACCTGCAGCCCATCTGGTCTGGAAAAGATTTTTATAGACCTCTATCATGGTTTAACCCCAGCCAGCAACTAAGCCCTCTGCCTGTGAACCCTTTGCTCACAATGCAATCCTTCCTGAGTGGGATGGGGAGCAGAAACAGGGAAAAACAGGTAAAACCTGTGGGTTGAGAAAAGAACAATTTAATGATTAAAATAAAATATAATAATTATTATTTCTATGAAAAGAGGCAACAAAAAGAAATAAAACCCAAGACAGACAAGTGATTAACAATTGCTCACCACCTGCTGACTGATGTCCAGCCCATCCCTGGGCCCTAATCAGCCCCTCCTGGCTAATTTCCTTCTGCTAATATATTGAGCATGACATCCTATGGTATGAACTTTCCTCTGGTTTGTTCCTGGCAGCTGTCCTGGCTATGGAGCCACACAGCTGCCCGTGCTTCTGCTCACTGGCAGAACATGGGAAACTGAAAAGTCCTCGACTTTGGGTAAAGACCACTCAGCAACAACTCTTTTAGCAACACTGTCCTTAAGCCCAAAGCCACAGTGCAGTACCAGTTACTGGGAGAAAACTCACTCCATCCAAAGCAAGGACATCTCACCTAAGTTAAGGTGAGATTTCTTATAAAGGGTCACTGCAGGAAACTTTTGGAGTGATGTCCTTTAGTCTGCTTTCCCCTAGAGAGTGGCAGGCCATTCCTCAGTAAATACTGGCACACAGTCTATTATATAAGGCTAGAAGATCATCTTCTCTCCACACAATTTTTGGAGAAGGACAGAGGTCAAATCCTAGCTCAGAAGCATTAAAGGACTGATCTTCTGTGCACCACTTGAGCAAAGGAGCAAACAATCTATCAGTAGAGCAGGAACATTGAGAGAAGAGCAACAGCCACGCTTCACTGCGGGTCTGGACTGCTTGGAGCCATGCACACACCAGAAATTATCTAGGAACAGAGAAGCTGGTGCCAAGTCTCCACCTGTGCTTACTTAAGACAAAAAGCAGTATTATACCCTCCCCAAGAAGTTACACATAAAACAGCAACTGGGATCACTCTCTCAAACTGGCTCAGTAGCTAAGTTGGATTTTAGGACAGTGACACAGGTGAAGAGAGGCTAACTTCCCTCCACAAGCACACACTGGTTTGCTACCCCTTCCACAGGAGATTTGCTACCCTGAGAAGAAAGCCCTGCTTTCCTCAGATTCACTGAGCAATTGTTTTAAACAAAAACCATGGCAGGCAGACAACAAGCTGGTTGGAGCTGATCAGACTTGCCAGGCAAAGTACACATCCCAGCCATAAATGCATTTCCAATTTTCAAGACAAAACCCACTTGCATCCAAAAATGTGCAGAACAGAACAGCAAGGCAGCTGCCTATCCCCAAGTTACCCCCAAACAACAAACTTCTTTAAGGGAGATAAATGCATCTCCTACAGAGCTGCCACAGTCCTGCCATTACCTTAGGAGTGTGGGGGGTGTCACAGAGCTGCAGCTTTTTCCAGGTGATGTGCAGTGGCGTCTCAGGTTTACCCCAGCTCTTGCTCACAGATGGGGAGGACTTCAGGGTAGGACTCATCCAGGCTTTTGTCCTGCTCAGGAAAATATCACTAAGCTTTCTCTGAGGGGTTGCTGGCAGAGGACTGCTCTCTTGCCACTTCTGGAACTCTGAGCTTCTGGGGGGGCTTGAGCTCAGGGAGTCCTCCTCATTTACACTTCTGTCTTCACTCTCTTCACCACAACTGGAAAAGTCCAGTCGCTGAATGAACTCATTGCTGTTGTCCCAGTCATCCATGTTAGCACATGAAACAGAACAGGTGGAGCTGATACTGGCCTGTTTTGTTAGAGGTACAGAAAGACAGCATCATTTAGAGATAAACTATCTTCTTTCTTGCTTCACCAAGGGTATCAGTTCTGCTAACCACATTCCTCAATCCCACATACACAGAGACCTTGGTCATTCATCAGTGTAATTAGACAGCATTAGTCAATTAAGAGCATCCCAGAATTACCAGGTACAAAGTAATTCAGCTACTTCTCATGTAACAACAGATTTTGCTTTTTGCCTTATTGGCATAAATCAGATACAACTCAGAAGCCACTGCCTTTCCCAGTAAGCTTCTAAGAGAACTCCTCCATCTGCTACTCTCATCACACAAAGAAACACAGCCTAAAGAATAACACACACAGCCTCCACTCACTCTTTTCTGCATTAAATTTCTCATCCAGAGGGGGAAGAAACAAAATTCTATGCTACATACTGCTGTGAAAGCAGAGGGTGCCACAAGGAGTCACCAGATACCCCACAGACAGCCTCTCTCCTGCCCTGGACCATTTATAACCACACCACACCTGAGCCAATGCTAATGGGAAACATCTGGAGCTTGGCAGCACCTGCCCACAGGTGCTTGCTGGATGAGGAATTCTCTCTGGATGTGGATCTGCAGTGCCAACATCCAGCTCTGCAGGGAGCCAGGGCTCCCTCTCAGTCTGAGTCATCTCCCTGCTCCTGCACGCTCATCCCTTCTTCTGCTTCCAGGGGCCTGTCAGGGGGTGATGTTTGCTGACAGCCTGGCTGCTCCATAATCCCAGCAGAGATCCAGTCTTTGTGGGCTTTACCTGTATAACTTATTTGCCTTGTGATGATGGGGCCCTGTGTTTCCCTCTCTAAGTCTGAATTTCTCTTCCTGCATTTAGATATGGGTTAGTTTGGGCAAGCATTGCAGCCTGCACAGAGAAGTCATTAGCCTAATTTATAATGTATAGATTTATGAATGAATGTATAATTTATAAGACTTCAGGAGAGAATTAGGAGCCATACACAGGTCTCCCTGGGAGCAGGTCAGTGTCTCCCCTCACTGCACCTCTTTGTTAAAAACAGGAATCTTATGAGCCTTTGGGAACCTGTGTTTCAAAGTGGGACTAGAGCAAGTTCTAACTAATTGGGAACAAGGTTACAGCAGCCTTTTTTCTTAGCCTTGAGGAGAGCTGCTAGAAGGGTGTGCAGAGACTGGAAGTGGCTAAGCCCATTGGAGATGGGTGTTTGGCAGAAGCAGCACCTGCTTTCCTTTGCACACATCAAGGGCAATTCCCACCAGGACACACAAGGCCACATTGCTCTGAGGTCTCTGTGCTCTCCTAAACCGTTCCTTGAGTGAAAATATGGCCAAATTGGTGTTTGAAATTGCTTGTTAAGACTGTACTGAACAATTAATTTGATACAGAAATGAGTTGTATCCAATTCACCAAAACAGCCTCAGGAGCCCAGTACTGGTTGCATCTGGCCCAGAGGTTGCAGTATTTCGTGCAGGCTGTTGCTGCCATGCAGCCTCTCTTAGCCTAAAATGCAGCTGCTGCACCTCCCTGTGCCTTATCCTGAGCAAGCTCCAGAAGCCTGGCAGTGCCAGCACTGGCTGCTTTCTGCTGTGACAAGCTGTGTCTGCAGCATCTGGCCAGCTGAGGTCCAGGACCCCTTCAGTACTGCTGTGATCTGACTGCATTCATCAGATGTTCAGTACCTGAAGCATTACATTGGAATATATTAATTCTGAAGAAATAATGCTTTTAGTCCCCATCACTACCTGTTTTTAATAATCCAGCAATGAAACTCCTTCAGACCAGTTTTCAATCCCACTTTAAACAATTTAAATTGTTTTTTCCCCTCAGGATTTAGAGGCAGTATCCATTTTTCCAAGGAGGGATGTGATATGTAAAGGAGAAAACTTGAACCTGCTGTGTAAAGAAGGCCCAGCTTGTTAATCTCGCATTTTAAAAATAAAAGCTCCCACACTTTTATTTACATTTTTCCTGACTGTTCAAAAACCTGGTTACAATTTCCTGAGCCCTCAGCTGGAGGGAAAAGGTGTTCATTTTCTTTTGAAGTAGAGTTTTTATTTCTAAAAGGGTCATATTATCTTCCAGCCTAAATCTTTTCAATTTTGGTGAAATAATAAAGCAGTAGAAAATGTGGCCTTTGTTTTTTGTATGTATCCAACAAAGAGTGTGCCCTCAGCAGGCCTGGATTGCTGGCCAAAGCCATATCAATTGCTCTGGTACCAGCAGGTCACTTGTCCCATGGGTTTTTTCAGCAAAGCTGGGAGCTCAGAGCATGATGGCATTTCACACATCTCAGAGCCAGCACTGGCAGCCCCTGCTCTCTGTCACTTGTTGCTCTTCCCACTGCATCCCCTCCCTCATTCTGGGGCAATTCTGGTGTGACTGCACTTCTGGGGGGGCCAGGAACAGCTCTGCACCACAAATAGCTCGTGTGGGTCGTGAAGAATTCTTATTTGGGGTTTGTTTCCCGCCTAGACTGCTGGAGGACAGACACTTGACATTTGTAGCAGCGCTGCTGTGGAGAGGAAGATAGAAACGAGCTGTCACTTCAGCATCACCAACATGCAAAAATATATTCATCCAAATGAAGATTGGCACTGTCTGTACAGTTAAAGCAAAGCATGTGGCCAAGTATTTGCAGAATCTGGCTTTTCTTTACACAGTAACAAAATATTGTGCAGGGTTTGTTTCTTTTTTTCTTTACCAGTCACCTTCTATGAAAAACTCCATCTGCTAAAAACCACCTACTCTGGTCTATAGCTTTGCAAAGTAAACTTGGTGTATGGGCTTTGCAAATTAAAATGCCCACTCAGTGTTGGAGCTGTCTGAAATGAAGCTCGCAGCAAATGGATGCTAATGTTACAAAAAAAAAGAAAAAAACCCCAAACCCCACTGCTGAGGAAGCTGGATGATGGGTTTCTTAATGGGGTATTGAACACTCAGAACTGCTCAACAGGAAAAAAGTTAGACAATTAAAGCTTTTATGACAGCATCTTCCTTTTAATTGTGGTCTGCTTAATTGGGTAATTCAATTAATCAGAAAGACCTAGGGAACCAAATTAATCCTAATGACACTTAATGACATTGGTGGTAGCATAAGGAGGACAGTAATTACAAAAAGTTGGCTGCCTGTAGATGCCTTGGTCATGCTTGTGTCCCCATCTTTCAAATCTCAAGCTGATTCTGCTTGTTCTGCCTAAAACTGTTTCACATCCTTCTGTAGCACAAAAGTACATATACACATATATATACACACATATTTGTACATATATACACGTATATATACGCATACATGTATATACATACACATATATATACACGTACATATACATAAACATACATATATATACACACACATATATACATATGCACATATATACACACATAAGTACATATTTATACACACACACACACCAGTATATACTGGATCAGTATCCCTGACTCGCTCAGATTTGCGGCTCGCAGCTTTCACCACATCCATTTGAGGGGGTGCGAGCCTGCCCCGTTGCTGGCCCTGGGGCTGCTCAGCCCAATTCCCGTGGCTTTCCCGGCAGGATGGCTTTAACCGGGCTGGGGGAAGCAGCTGCTCGGCACTGGGGTCACAGCCTGGGGGGGACAGAAGGAAGGAGGGCAGCTGGCTCGGCTCTGCCCTGCCTTGCCCAGGAGGTGAAGCACGGGCAGCCGGGCTGTCCCAGCCCCCCGCGCTCCTCCAGGAGCCGGCACCAGAGAGCTCCGAGCCGTGATCGGCCCCCTCCCCATCCCCG
>VXBI01009663.1:1183344-1296825 GCA_013397375.1 Toxostoma redivivum
TGGCCGTCTTCGTGGTCACCTTCGACCCCCGCACGGGTGAGCGGCGCCGGGGGCGGGCGGGCGGGGGCCGGGCCTGGGGCTCCCGGTGCCGCTGGAGGAAGATGGATGCGGCCGGGACTGGGCATCCTTTGGGGATGCTCCCCCCGCATCCCGCCCCGCAGGGACCGCTCCTCCCGCCGCGCTGGGGCAGCGGGGCCGGACCGGCCCGGTGCAGAGCGGGAGCCGGGCTGCTCTGCCCCCGCGGGGGACCGCGGCTCCACCGCACGGCTGCCGGGGGCGGCGCCGGGGACCGTGGGTGTTTGCCGAAAACGGAGCACGAGGGGATGGCTTTTGGTCTCCATCCCTTCGAGAAGTTCTGGCGGGAGGAAGGCGCCGCGTCTGGTGCCGCTCCGAGGACAGGATGGGTGCAGCTCTTCCCCGCAGCGGGTCACAGCACAGGGAGTTTGTGGACGGCGCTGGGGCATCCCCTGTACCCTCAATTTAGGCCGAGCCTCTGCCCAGCGCTGCCTGGAGGGCACCAACCTGTTAGCAGCATCTTGAGAGCATCCTTCTGTCTCCGTGGAGTGGCGCAGACCTGCCCGCAGCTATCCGTGATGGATGGCGTTTGTGGCAGGCGTAAATCCAGCAGGCTCGCAGGCCATGATCACCAGCAGCAGCAGCGACAGCTCAGCTGCATATTTCTTGGTGACCAATGTGTTTAGAGGCTGGCCTCTGGTGGGATCTCTGAGACTTAGTGCTTTGAAAGAGTGCTGCAATCCAGAGGAGAGGGGCAAGGCAATGTATTTTCCACTTCTCACTGCCATATCCATCTCTCTCTGTGCTGTTGGACTGTGGTCTTCTATCACTATTGACAAAGGTTATTAATTTCAAACCTGTAAATCAGCATTTCAGAAAATGTCTTAAATTTGTTTTACAATCCTGCTGCTCCCACAGTATCCACAAAACAGGCTGTTAGGACACAGATATGAAGTTAGCACCTGCCTTGCACCTGTGAGCACAGGTACTGCTGTGCAGAGGGGTCTGATGTCCTGAGACACATTGTTGGGTCTTTTGGCTGCCAGACACCAACCTGGGGTTCAAAGGCAAGAGAGAAAGTTTCAGGAGCCCATTTGCATCTTGATGTGAGACTGAGCTTCTCTTTCTTCTCTGGACTGGCACTACCTTAGCAAATGCATGGCAAAAATACAGGAGACAGGAAAGAGGTCTGTAAAGCACAGTGAGGTTGGCTCTTCAGTGGAAGGGGAAGGTACCTGACATCCTGCTCACAAGAGGGCCTTAGTGAAGACTGAATGTTAGTCTTGAACTGAAAAGCTTAAGGGAGCAGTGAACAGGACGTAGGTGCTGGTGTGATGTGCTGTCAGCAATGCCCACTGGACTGTTGGTCCCAAAACACCCAAGGGTTTTGAGAAGTTACCCTTTCATACTGCACCAGAGAGAAGTGTCTTCAGGTCAGAGGCTCTTCACTCATAAAAATCTGAAATGAGATTGGACGTCATCTCTCCACCAGGAGATGGAAAATGGGGGTGTTTCTCCTAAGTATTCAAAACATGAAAGAGTCTGGATGACTGCAGCAACAGCAGGTTGTCTTTCAATCCGACAGCATATGCCTTCTATAAAATAGTGAGGTTTTCTTGAGAGTTGGCAGGAAGCTGAGCTTTCTCAGGAGTTTTTCTGAACCAGCTGTTGCTTTGAATGAAGTCCAGAGAAAGTTGGGCAACAACTCTTCTCACATCTGATGTGCAGTTAATGCTGGTGTCATCAGCCTTGGAGTAGTCTGTCAAGTCCAGGAAGATTCAGCCTCCTGCTGCTACCCAGCATGTATGATAAGACTGTGAGCAATACACCAGCAAATGTCAGCTTTACAGCTGGGAGCAAAGTGCCCTACTCAGGGTGTGGATTTGGAAAAAGATCATGAAGTTGCAGTGGTGTGAACTTGCTAGGGGCAGAAAGAGAATATGGGAAATACTGGTCAGCCACATCAGATAGTGTGAAGTTTGTAATGTTTGTATTGTGTATGACTTCAAGGAAATCATCCAGTTAGTGTCTTGAGTGGAAACCTGCTTGATCCTGCCCAGGAAAAGCACAGCAGAGCACCTGTGACAGCTTGCTGAGGCACAGAAACAGCCGAATTTCTGATGATGGCTGTGCAGGTTATGCCAGGTAGTGTCTGCTCAACTACAGACAAGTAGGTGGGCAAGAGAAGTTTTACTGTGGAAGCATGAAGTGGTGACCATGCTAATAAAGAACATAACAGCTTCCCTCAGCTTCCCTCCTAAATTTAGAAGGCTCGAGGCAGATGAGCTCAGTGTATAGCAGTTGCATGTGATGAGTTTCCAAAGGTAGGTTACGGGGTTGCCAGGTCACTGTCACAGTTCTGGTGTCTCTGTGACTGTCAATTCATGTGAGTGACTGATGTAGGAGCCAGAGGCAGCTTCTGAATCGCTGCTGGCTTCACCTTCAGCACGGTGAGCCTTGTGGCACTTGAGGAGGAGCTCTCTCCACTGCTGCTGTGAGGCAGCTGATAACAGTCACCTTTGTGGAGGTCCCACACAGTCTGTTTAGCTGAAAGGGTCTGTAAGTAATGGAGAGAGACAAAGAGGGAAGAGAGGAAAGTAATGTGTTTTGCACCAGTGAACATGCAAATATTCTGTTTTTCTGTCCCACATTTATTCCATGCAGGAAATGGAGTGAGTGTGATGTCTAGGTTACACTTTATGCTTCTCCTGTCCTGGCATAACATGGTAGCATTGCACAGCTGGGGACCCTAAAGGCCTTGGGAAACATAGTGAGGAGGGCCAAGTGATGACCCCCAAATGCTGGTGCCAATATCTTCTTTGTGAGGATGTGAAAGTCCGCTGGAAAGAAAATACAAGAGAAGGAGGAACAACATCCTTAACTTTGCACACTAGAAAATGAGTGCTGGCTCAGACCTGACCTGAAGATGGGAGACAGCTTCCAGGAGATCAGATCTGCAGATCTGACTCTCACCAAAATCACTAGCCTGCTCTCTAATGCTGGGTGACTCTCACTTGGAAAGTTTCCTGTATGCAGGAGAGCTGCTTTCTCCACAGGGAAGGGCAATGCTTCCTGTTTTTGTACAGCACTGCTCCCTCCTCCCTCCTCTGGTTTCTCGGTCAGGCTGGCAGTCGTATCACATCTGGGTGAAGTCTCTCCTTTGTTTGCTCTCCTGTTTCACCAGACTGACTTTCCTACTTTTTAATCTCCGCGTTTGTTCTCCGACTGCCACGTCGCTCGTGTGCTCACAGGGCAAGGTGGCGTGAGGAACAGCCAGGAGCACAGGTGCAGGTTGCTCCTGACAGATCCCAGAAAAAAAAAATAGCTGCATGATAGGTGAGCTGGTTTTGAGGTCACATGCAGGGTAAAGATCAATGTATCCTTTCCTTATTGCTGCTACAGAATAGGCATTGAGCCATGTCTACCTCAACACCACCTGACAGTGTTTGTGACTAAAGTGAGCATAAGCCAATCTTCCTTTGCTCTTGATGCCACTCTCACCTATCTATCTGTTGATCTACAGGTAATGACCAATAAGGGATTCTCTGTGGGACAAGCCTTTAAAGCACATCTGGCCTTAACCACAATTTCATGGTTATGAGGCAACAAGTCTCAAGAGTTGACTTCCTCATGCTTTCAAGGAAGGGTCTTGCACCTTTAAAAGGCAAACCAAACAGGCACACACAAGCCCCAATCAACAAAAGCCACCATCTCTCTATAATCTGCCAGCTCCCCAGGGGAGTGTGCAGGCTGCTATGATGTCAGTGGCTCTCTCTGCCAGCCTTTCACACGCCTCAGAGGCCAAGGCGCTGCACAGCAGAGCTCTGTGGTTTTGTGTATGACTGCACAGGGCTGTGCTGGGGTCACGAGGCTGCTGCTGCTCCCTGGCCAGCCCTGCTCTGCAGGAGACCTCTGCTTGTGCACTGCAAGTGGGCAGTTGCATGCACAGCTTCTCCTGTTGCCATGCCTAACGCTGTTGGGTTTTTTGAAGTCTTTGCCAGGCAGGGCTGGGGGAGGTCTACTGAATACAGCATCTATGTGAGAAGAAAAATAGCCTATTTAAATGTCAGTAGCTAAGCCCTATTCCTGTGCAGGCATATACTTGTGCAGTATGAGTAATGAGACAAAAGACAGGCTTCAGAAATGAGGCCTCAGATTTAAATATCTCCAAGAATCTTGGCTGAGTGTAAGTCCCTTCCAAATGTACACTGTCCTCTCAAGCACAGCTGGAATGCTCACCCCAAAGGGCAGGGAAAGGAGTGAACCAGTAGGAAGCACCTTTGTGCTGCATCTGCCATTGCATTATCCTGAAGAATTCTGGCTTGTTTGCCTTGTTTTTAAAACTAAGCCACATGACTTCAAATGCTGTGGGCAGACTGACTGAACAGAAACTCGATGGGTAAATGTGGAGCACATCTCATAATCAGTGCAGTGGAAATGTCCAGGTGAGCAGGTTGGGCTCTGAAGTGCTGACAGGGGAAAGTGTGAGAAGTCACCCCATTTTTGGTCCATGGTGAACCTGTTGGACTTCATTTGCTTTAGGGACATTTTATGACTTCTCTGATATCATCTGTTCCAGGATCAGGCTCCTCAGGTGGCCTTTTCCCCTGAACAACTGCATGCTTTCTGGCAGGTGACAGATGTTTGCTGATCTTGAACCAGCTTGTAATTTATGTACTTTTTTGTTGGTTATTCTAGCATACACAAACACATTGCAGCACTTGGATCACCTCAGCCTCCATATAAAGCTTCAGCTAACTCCTCCTACTCTAAAGAAAACAGGAGAGATTTCAGGGAAGAAGTGATGACTTGGATGATGGCTTTAAGGGTTTCTGTTTGACTAGGCCTGTCAAGCACAGACAAAGAACAATACTGGTGGTGTGAACTATCCCAGAAACTCATCCTAAAGAGCAACAGTCTGTCCTTTGGTTCTTTCTGTATGGGATTGATACTTGTGTAGATCAAAGCTTATCCACCATCAGGTAAAATCATAGCTGCTCTGTGATTAAGCTTATCAAGGATAAACCCATAAAATAGCACTAGCTTCAGAAGTGGCCCCAAATGTCCTGCAGTGTCTGCGTGTTGTGCTACAAGTAACATTTGCAAGAGATGTGTGGCATATTTTATGTCACCTACTGTCTGTGACAGTTTAGGAGTTCAGGAGTTGTGTTAGGGCACTGCTACAGGTATCCCAGGGTTAGAAAAGCAACAACTTGCTGTTGATGATATATGCATTTCAGAAATGAGTACTGTATCCAAGCTTACCCAAATTAATTTGCTTCTCTGCAGGCAACATGGTGGAGTGGTGTTTACCCCAAGATATAGATTTGGAAGGTGTGGAATTCAAATCCATGGCAAGCGGGTCCCACAAAATCCAGTCAGATTTCATGTGAGTACATCTGAGCTTCTTCCTTTCTTAATTGTGCATCTACACCACCACCTATTAATTCAGAACATGCAAGAAAAATTCCACCTAGGAAGCTAGGCTCCTGCAGAAACCTGCTTGCTAAACTGTTTCTACCTGAGCCAGAAATATTTTTCAGACACTTCCAGTATCATATTAAGTACCAGCTAGCTGCAGGGATCTGCTGTATGTCTGCTTTGCCTGTGGAAGCCAACTGGGGCAGGCCAGCTTCTTACTGGTGTGCAGATTTTAATTTTACTGGGCAAATGATCTGCACTGCCACTATTGAGACTGTCAGCAGAGGGCTAGGGTGAAGAGCAAGCAATGGCAGAACTGAAATGGGAAGGATTTTGCAGCAACAGGACTTGGAAAAATGTTCTTAACTCTGCCAGGGCTTTTTGGTTCCTTTAAATGTTATTACAAACAGGTCTCACTCACTTTCTTCTTTGCTAGCTCCTTCAGTGGAAACACCTAAGAGAGGAATTTTCTGCATTCTGCTAACCCAATGTTGCAATGCAGCAATATTTTGCAATGAACTGCAGTGTCACAATTCCTTTTGGTCAGGAATAGCAGTTACTTTCTTAAAGGCATGTGAACTGAACCCTTGCAGTCTGATAATCAGAGTGTGCTTCAAGGTGCTGGCACTCCCAAAATATG
The DNA here is from genome assembly GCA_013397375.1 of Toxostoma redivivum. Classification (NCBI taxonomy): domain Eukaryota; kingdom Metazoa; phylum Chordata; class Aves; order Passeriformes; family Mimidae; genus Toxostoma; species Toxostoma redivivum. The sequence continues at coordinate 1,189,421 of VXBI01009663.1, forward strand.
ACCAGGTAGCTGTACTGTACTCAGAACTGCATTCACTGCAGGCTTCTTCCTTGGAGGAAGCGCTCTGCACTGACTGAATCATGCTTTCTGTTGGTCTTCCTTCCAAGTTATTTATTTATTTGCATTCCTTACCAGCCTGTGACTTGGCTTTAGTGAACTCCTGGGAACTCTTGCCTAAAATATTTTGTCTTGCTACTGAGAAGACTGGGGCACCCAAGGCTTGTCCTCAGCACTTCAGCTAGCAGGGTGGGATTTCAGGGAGTTCCTTACAGAAGAAAACATATTCCCAAATCAGTAATTTTAGCACTCAGTTACCTTTCTTTCTTCTTTTTAACATGAGCCCTTCTGTCAAACCTTTGTCCCCAGTTATTTCCGGAAAGGGCTCTGTTTTGGCCTGGCCTGCTTTGCCAACATGCCCGTGGAGAGTGAGCTGGAGCGTGGGGCCAGGATGAAGTCCGTGGGCATCCTCTCCCCTTCCTACACGCTGCTGTATAGGTACATGCACTTCCTGGAGAACCAGGTCAGGTGAGTTCCCTTGGGAATGAGCCTGGCCATTCCCCTCCTGGGAGAGGTAATGTTCCTTCTATGGAGAGCAGTTTTAGGCAAGTGAGAATTCAGTGACAATGCTCTGCTGTGATTTCCTTGATTGGCTATTTCTCCAGAAAGTATGACAGGTTCACAATGTGAAGGAGTCAAGGAACTGATTAGCAGCAGTCTGTTCCTTCCTAACAGGCTAGTCAAATGCTACCCAAACCCTAGTTATTGTAGGCAGACATAAGTGTCACAGTGAGAGTTGAGAGAACAAGAAGTTCCCCTTTTCACCTTCTGAAAACCATTTTACTAGGGGCTCACAAAAGGCTTCTCATCATGTAATACTGATCCTGGCTAGCTGTGTGCTTCAGTTATGTTGAGTGGATCCAGCAGTGAAAATGGTGATGGTAGCAAAGACAACTGTTCCTACCTGAGTGTATTTAAAATAGGACCAGTCCTATGCACACCCCAGCTTGCTGCCTGTGTCAGTTCTGTGTGTGTTCTCTGGCTGCACTGAGAGCTGGTGGTCCTGATGTTTCTTCAGCCCTCCTGGATGAGTCTGTGAAACTGGGGCACCCAGGATCCCTTTTAGCTGGGAGAGCAGATGTTTGTTGGGGGCAAGGCACTAAACAAATAGTCTGGAGACACTTCAGATCTCCCCTTTTCTCCTTTCTTTTCCAGACACCAGCTGGAGATGCCAGGGCACTACTCCCATCTAGAGGCATTCTATGATGACAAGAAAGGAGTTCTCCCTGATAGCAAGGGCACCCCAAGCTCTCAGCAACCTGTCCACTGGCTGCCTTCCATCCACAGATACATGTACCCAGAGATGAAGGTGAGGCAGGTGCCTGAGGCCTGCAGGAATGGGCAGAGGGTGCTGCTCCTTGCTGGTGCCTCATACTCCTTTATGTAAGCAGTCACTCCTGCGCTTTGTAGGCTGCTTTAGAAAAGATTTTGTTTCTTGGACCGTTGCAAGCTGTGTGCTGGTCTTGCTCCCACATTTAGACTTAGCATCTGTGCATGTGTCCCTGATTCACCTCTGAGCTGTTTTCTTCCCTTTTGCTCCACCTGCAGATCACACACCCTGCTGGCTGCATGTCTCAGTTCATCAAATTCTTCGGTGAGCAGATCCTTGTCCTCTGGAAATTTGCCCTGCTGCGCAAGCGCATCCTGATATTTTCACCGCCCCCAGTTGGAGTTGTCTGCTATAGAGGTATGTTTCCAGGGACACTGCAGAGCTCTGATCTACGAGGCTGAAGCATTGCAGAAATGCCTGTGAGTACTGAGGGGACAGACATCATGCAAGTCTTCAAAATCCATTGTGACCATTCAGTCTGCATTTACACGTTTCCTACCAAATGCTTTTCTTCAGGCCTCATGAGTAAGGACACATCTGGCACTGTCAAACTCAGTTCCTGTCAGCACAGGACTATAAGAGCACTGACTGGATTCTAGAATGTGGGATTCCTGTGGGAGAACTGATTATTTCCTATGCAAAACGGGATGTTATCGAAGTTCTGGTGTTCAAGGGCATTTCAGAGCTCTGACCATTGTTTTCATAGAGGCCTGTGGGAGAACTGGGCAAGTGGGGTTCAGAGTGCCCTTGAGGGAAACCAAAAGCATCTCAGGATGTACTTCTCTTGTCCACAGTGTATTGCTGCTGTTGCCTTGCAAATGTTTCTCTGCCTGGTCTTGGAGGAACTGTGCCAGAGTCCAAACCATTCTTCTATGTGAACGTGGCAGACATAGAAATGCTGGAGACAGAAGTATCATATGTGGCCTGTAAGTATGATGGATTAGGCATGATTGTTTTTAGCTTCAGGCTGCAAAATGTCTAGAGACACCAGACTCTGGAATAGAACTGATGAGAAATAGGTTGTGCATGGAATGACTAACCATGCAACCAGGAGAGAACAGTTGGTCTGCTGGGAATGCAACATGCTGCTCTGAAAATCTTCTCTGATTTTGGCAGGTACAACAGAAAAGATCTTTGAGCAGAAACGGGATCTCTATGATGTCTATGTGGACAACCAGAATGTGAAGACGCATCACGAACATCTGCAGCCACTCCTGAAAATTAACAATGCTGACAAGGAGAAGTACAGACGGCTCAATGACCAAAGGTAATCACAGACATCTGGGTGGTCCTGACAGGAGATATGGAATAAAGAGGACACTGCTCCTTTGTGCTTTCCTCCTTGTAGTATTTTCAAAATATCCCACTGGTTCAGCTCATCTCTTGAAGATTCTGGTTGTCTCATAAAGCTTTCAGGTTCACAGTAGGTATGTGCAATTAACCTTTCTCCCTTCTCTCAGGCAGATGTTAATGTATTCTCAAGAAGTGGGTGAGGATTGCAGCTCCTGTGAAGAGGACCTTTTCATCTTGTGAGTGGCTACCTCTAATACTTAGTTGGACACTGCTAGTTTTAGGGAGCCTCTTGCACTGATTTCGTGTTGCACTGTTTGGCATATTATGAAACAGCATGTTTGACATAATTCCATAGTTAGCTTTCTTCCTCTAGGGTTGCAAAAACAGACTGCCTCTTCCTCTTCAGATCATCTTCCTTTCATTTTGAGAAGCCAAAATGTAGTACCCACTGGGGTTGCTTATGTGCTGGGACAGAGAAGTGAATTTTAAAAACACAGAGATGTAAGAATGCCCTTGCAAACATAAGCACTATAGGATTTTTCTTTGCCAGAACATTTGGCTCTGGGAAGGATGATGTTTGTGGAAAGCAGGCACTGTACCTGCATGTGAAGGATTGGCCCAGTGGTGTGGCTGACTTCATACCTGGCAAGCAGAGGAACCAGAACTGGGTGTAGAGTCGGAGGTACAGAATTAGATAAAAACCACATGTCTACCACCTCTGAAGCCCTTCAGTGCCTGTTGCTATTCACACTGCAGCAGGTGAGAAGTAATTGGATGAAACTGTGTGAAGGGCTGTCAGAGCAGAGCTCTGATTGTTGAGCTTCACAGGTGTAGGCAGAGCTCTTTCTGAGTAGCTTTTTGTGTTTCCAGGAAAGCAACAGGTAAGAAGTAGCTCTCACTGCTGTGTTCTGCACCAGTAATGGAGAATTTATTTACCCACTGGCTTATCAGATGGGTGACAACACTGTTTCCTCCTTTACATTAGGGAGCTGTAGGTGTGATATACCTGCTTGGTGACTACTGAACACACTTTAGCTGATAAGATGGCTTCTTCTGAGGGAAATCCGCCCACAGATGGGAGCACTGCTGTCAATTCAAAGTGACTGCTTTATCTTTGTTTGTTCTGGGTCACCCATAGACGAGTGAATGGAAAAGTACTGCAGCGCCACCTAACAAGGGGGGATCTCTGGCTAAAGGGGGTTAAATGCAGTTCCAGAGGGGGTTAAATGCAGTTCTAAAGGAGGTTAAATGCAGTTCCAAAGGGGGTTAAATGCAGCTGTGGGGTTCTGCTGCCTGTTTGGTAAACACACTGTCTTTTTGGAGGTCCAATGTGATCACTTTTGCTGACTTTACCCCATAGGTTTTTCATGGAGCAGAACAACCGCATATTCCAGACACTGATGGAGGTGTCAGCCAGCCAGGACAAGACACTGACAGCTGACCACGCACGAGGCATGGGCCTGGATCCCCAAGGGGATCGAAGTTTCCTTATGGACCTCCTGGAAGTGTATGGCATTGATGTTATGCTAGTCATTGACAACCCCTGCTGCACTTAAACCGAGGGCAAGAGAGATGGGGAGCAAAGATCACTTTTTAAAGACTACCAGACATTGCTTACGAGGATCACTGGAACTCAACACAGCCACAGTTATTTAATAACTTTATATGGAGAGTATTTATAATTTTAAAACAAAATGTGATTTTATTTTCTCACACTCAACTTCCCAGTGAGTACCTGCTCTAGGGTTCCTTTTGGTTTTGTCTCCCTTTCCCTTTCATTTGTGTTTTTTTTGTTTTGTCTAGCTAGGACCAGTGGCACCTTTGCACCAAACCTCACTGTTGCCAGTGATAGCTAGGTTTTGGCCTAGCCTGGATACCTGAGGCCTGAAGACTTCAGGAAAGCACTTTGTTTGATGACAACCAATGTGAAATACTGTAGCTGAGCTTTCAGACTTGGCTGGAAAATCCTCCTATGAACTCCCCCTTCCACTTGGGGACTGAAGAGGGCTTCAGCACAAGCTGTTAATGGCCCAATCTCATAAAGAGCTCCTACCAAGTTTATTGGTGGGGACAGCTAAACCAATGATAAGAACCAGGACTCCTTTAAACACTCCTCACCCAACTTTAAGGTGAACTGGAGTAAAGCCACCTTTCCTTGTAAATGGCAGAATCAAGTTTGGGATCGGGGATGCTACAGGACCTTATGACTTTGTTTACTGGAGCAGCATGGTTTCACTTCCAGCATCTGAGGTGGCCTGAACTGGCAGAGACTGCACTTAAACTGCACCTACCTATGTCATAGCTGGAGAAGAGCATCCTCTCTCCTCAATCCATCCCACCACCTCCTTTGGTTTTTAGTTGCATCACACCTGTTGCTTTAGTTTAAAATCTTCAAACCAGCAAGATGGTCTCCCATTTAACAGGGACCAACAACACTGAGCCACTTTGCAGTCACTTTGTTCTCCAGCCTCAGCCCCGAAGGTGCTGGGCTGGATGGGGTAGAATAAGTATGCTTATCTAATGTCATTAGCCCTTCTTTTGTAGCTGATGGGACTTGTTGCTCCTTTGCTTTGACACTAATTGTCTGCTAATCCTCCTTTTATTGAGCCTTCAACACTGCCTGCTGCTATCCCTGGCTTTTCTTGTGAGACAGAGAACAGACCTTTCAGCTGGAACAACTGAAGTTCGCAGGAGGTTCCCTTGGAGTTTGGTATTCCTAACTGGCCCAGCTGCTAGGAACAATGTTTAAAAGCAAGTCTGTCTTTTTTTCTGGGCAGAGCTGTAGAACCAGATGAAACAGATGTTTTCTTATGCTGTGGAAAGAAGAGGATTCTGTTCCTGAAGGACTAGTCATTACCTCCAGGAAGGTTATCCCAGTAAAGAGTAATCCCTTTGCCATGCGAAATCCAAGAATGGTACTCCGGGTTCTAGGTGTGATATACAGCTTTGCCCTAAATCCTTCAGCCAGCAGCAATATCAGCTTTAAGCTGACTGTTCTTCCTGAACTGTGGCCATAGCTGGTTAGTTGCTGCCTCTAGTTACAGATTTCAGCACCTGTGGAGGCTTTCTGTGTGTTGTAGGAATGCAAACTGTAGCTGATGTATGCACTTGTCCTAGCATTTTATAGGATGAGACAGAGCCTGAACCACTGAGATCTCACTCTAAAGGAGGTCAGCACCTTTTTGAAACAGGTGAAGCAAATGTTCTCCAAGCATACCCTCTGTGGATTGTCTCCCTCTGGAAAGGAGGAGGCAATTGTTCCTGCAATTTGCCTGTCTCTGAGCAGCCACTCCCCTGCTTTTTCAAGGCTTTGGATGTTTTTGTACAGAAGAAAATACGCTGTTGTTCATACTGTCAGTTTCTAACAACTGTAACATCATCATCCTTAGAAGGTTGGGGAAAAAATGGTAAAAACAGCTGAGTATCATTTAATGGAAAGACCAGTCTCTCTTAAGAAATGGCTTTGTTTTTAAATTGACACCTGAGGTATAAAAATGGCCCATAACTTCCATACTTTTTTCTCTAACTTCCACTTGTTTTAACAATCTATGTGCAGTGACGATTCCTGAGGAAGTACAGCTGAGCTGCCCTTGTATTGCTGTCACTTCTTCAGACATCAAAAAGAAAAAAAATCAGAACTGAGACTAGTCTCTAGCATTTTCTCCTCTAACTGTCTTGAAGGTTTGTTACATAGTTTAGCTGTGGTCAGTTGTTAATGACTTTTATTCTCTTTGTCAGTAGTTCTTTTGCTAAACTAAACAGAAACAAACCTTTGATTTAATGTTGAAATTTAAAGACACTGCAGTCAGAGGTTTTCTAACACTCTCCATTAGAGCACTGCTGTTTACAAGCTGTTGGAACATGAGGTCCAGTAGACAGCACTGCCAGAGCCCACTGAGCAGAAGCTCCTGAAATTCCTGTATGACATTTATTAAACCTCTGCTTTGCAGAAATTAAGTCCTCAGTTGTTAGTAGTAGTATGGGTGCAGAAGCACCAAAGCAAACAGATTACTGGAGTAGCATCCATGTGCTACATCCAGCTGGATGGCTGCAGCCTATTTTGTTCTTCCCTGTAATTTTGTTCTTCCTTGTAATTTTGCTTCTCTACCAAGTCTCTCTTGGCAGGGAACTGCTACAAAAGTCAGGAAGTTGTCCAGCAGAAAACAGAACAAGACTTTTATCTCCTAACCCTTCCTTATTTGAATAGCTGCAGAAGTGCTTTCACCTGCACTCCTCTTCTAAAAGATACTGCTTTATGTTTGTCACATGAGAAAAGTTCTCGAGAAGTGGGTAATGGGTACATAATAGAAACTAATTGTTATAGCTTGGGACATGAAGGCCTGTTCTGTGGAACCAGTTTAACTGAGTCTTATCTTTCCAGAAAAAAACATAATTCAAGATAAAATAGTTATGTACAGATACTCAAAATCCCTTCCTGGGCACTCGGTGCTTTGTTGCATACTCTAGCAGCTGGGAGACATCTACTGGGTGTGTTTTCAATCAAAAGAGGGAGGAAAGTGTGGCATAAGATAGGATATTGCTGATTGCTCTTCTCCCTTTGAATACTTTGCCTTTACAGTGGTGCCTTCAGTTTCTTGGGTGTAATGTCTCTGGTCAGTTGCTGTGATCAGAGCCCAGGTTTGAACGGTGGTTACAGTAACCAGGTCTGTGCTGTGCCCCAGTGTGTTCTCCAAATCTCAAGTCACTGGATAGCCAGTGCAGGTTCTCAGCTGGTACTTGCTTGACTTCAACCAGGAGAACAAGAGCTTCCTAATTGCATCTTAATTCAAACTGCACTAGAAATGTATAATCAAGCAATGAATTATTACTACTTGTACTGTCTGCATTGAAGGGTAAAGCTTATGAGAGACATAAAAGCTAGATTTTCAATCTGAACAAGCAACACTAGGGCAGATATGTAAATCATCCAAAAGTCTTCTCACTGCAAGGTTAGGCCAAGCTGCATAGAGCCAAGTACAATAAAGAACTATAATGCATACTAGAAGAAAAGCACTTTATGGAATCAGAATTCAGATTTGTCTTACAGACATGCTACTACCTTCTTTTCCAGCATACATGAGGTACTTACTGCAGTGTATGTTAGAGCCAATGGTCATCATTGTCCCAGGAGCTGTGCTTGCCTGTCCACCATTCTTACAGGCAGAAGAAAATTCCATCACCTTTTCAAGAGGAAGTAGGTCCCTGTACAGTTTTCAGTAAAGCAGGGTTATGGTGACAGCCCATTTTAATATCTGTCAAAGTTAATGAGGAAAAGGCTGGCAGTAGCTGTGGCCCTCCTGGCCACAGACTATGCAAGGGACAGGTATGCTTCTCTCTGGGAGGTGGAAAGACAGTGGCTCTTGGAATAGCAGAGCAAGAGCACTCTATCCTAAAGCAAAATTCTAGGTGCAAAGCATGCACACTAACCCAAACTCTCATCTTAACCATTATTTCTAAGTTAGTTGCTGTCTTCTTCCCACCTTCCCAAACCAGTGGTGTAATAATGGGAAAAGACAACATAAATGTCTTACAAGGGACTGGAATGTACTGACTTAACAGTGTGATCTAAAACACAGGGTATTAAATGCCTGTGAACCAGGATTTTAGATTTTGATTAATGCAACATGCCATTCAAATGGGAATGTTTAAATGTGGTCAAAATAAACAGGTGCCTTGAGCTGGTCCATCATTACATTGTTATCCTCTTGATTTATGTTACAGTATTTTAAGCCCTTCTAGAATGGACTGTAAGTTGAAGCCAGGAAAAGTGTTTTCATGAGTGGGACCTAGGATTCTACTCCTCCTTCCTGTCTTGGAGTTTGTACAAAGAAGGTTTTATGTGTTGCTGTCAGACAGAACCATGAGAACTGAGTCCTTTCCTTAACACTGTAGATAGTGGGTTCAGCCCCTGCCTATTTTATGTAGAGTCTATCTCACACCTCCCTTCTGAATGTTGCAATTCAGAGGTCTAGAATTACCCTGTACTGGAAAAACTCTGAACTGAGATGAAGGAGAAAAATTACTTGAATGGTGTTTATACAAGCTAACTTATGCTGATAAGAATATTAAAATACCAGCCTATGTCTCAGATGATCCTTGGCACTTTAACATCAGAACAGCATCAGCAATACCAGTTCTGAAAGGATCTCTTGGTTACCCTCAAGCAAGGAATCACATTCCAATGGGAGTTATGGAAGAGAATTAGTGATTTTCCCTGTATAATGGTAACAAGGAGCCTGTTCTCACCATCTCACCCCTTGCAGCAGGATGGGTGTAATTTTAACAGCTCTGATGTTGTTTGCATCTTGCAGATGTGTGGTTGCTCCCATAGGCCTGTGGCTCTGTAGAGAATCTGCTTACTAAAAACATGGGTATTTTTAAATACAATTAAAGCTTACCTTTTTGAAATGGCTGCTGCCTTGTCTTTCCTGCCACTGGAGAAAAAACACGTTGCTAATTTTATTACAGAAACATCAACTTGAGGAAAAACTCCAGTGGTGAGAACTGCCCTTGACTCTGAATGAGCCAGGGGCTGCAGAGCAATGTCCCAGGTGTCTCTGTGGCAAGCAAAAAGAGCAAAGCACAACCACCATGTCCCTTGGAGAGTGACCCAGGGTTCCACTGAGCACTCTCCATTACTGCAAACCAAAAGACAGACAGCACAAACCAGGTCCTATCACCAGCGTAACTGTGAAAAGAACTAGCAGGCTTCTACCCCCTTCAGTCTCAGTCAAGAGTTAGAGAACAGCTAGGGCTGGAAGGGACTTTAAAGATCACCTACTTTAGGTAATTTGTCTCTCCACAGTGTAGTCCAGGAAAGAAGAACATGAAATTTGGTTTCAGCATCAGGCAGAAACCCAATCTTGCTTCCCCTTTTGAGGCATTTTTCCTTTACGATTCTCCAGCAGAGGATGCTGTTGGAGCACAGGCTGCCAGGATTCAGTCCTTGACAGAGCTGCTGGAAGCCAACTCACTTATGTCTGTATTTTGATAACAGCAGAGTCAACAAGTGAACTTAGACTAGACCACACCATAACACATTGACTAAAGACAATCACATCAGAAGAATAAGGACAATTTTCTTTCTTCCAGTAAGCAAGGCAGAAGCATGTGAATTTCTAAGTTACAATAAGGGCAACAGATAAGCTTGCCTAAATCAGCAATTCTTCCTTTCAGCAATTATAGCTATAAACAAAAGCTCATAAAAGCAACAAAACTAATTATGGTACTGAGGCTCAAGGGGATGGAGATTGCATATGGAGTGGTGAGCACTGTTTACATTAGAGAAGAGCAATCAGACACAATAAATAATAAATGTTATTTGGATGTCCTTACTGGTGTTATACTACTGCAGGAATAAAAGGAATACTGAAAAAAAAAAAAAAAGACTCACTCAGCTTGTTAAAGAGTCTTTCCAAGTGTACTTCATACAGCTTTCAGTCAATGATGTTTTCCAATTTGTTTCTGTGCAATATACCTAAATTGATCAAAGGAATACATTTCTACTATACAGTTACTGGAGCTCTGTGCTGTTGAATCTGGCAAGATGAAAACAATTAACATAAATACCTTACCCAGATACATATGGGGAATTTTTAAACTTGCTTTCAAGTGTATCACCAATATCCAGGTTATTTTGTGACAGAGCAGATAACCAACCATCTGTTTTAATGTGGCAATTCCAATGTTTCATAGAATTCCTTAGCACTACATCCCCCCCAAATATTTTTTTTCCAGGATCTCAGTTTTTGCAAGATTTTTACATGGGTAAACCTAAACTCTCAGAACACAAGGACAAGTATACTTAAATTTTAATTTAATGTACAATTGCATTACAGCAGTAGCATCTGGTACACAGCACTCACCCTGTAGTGCTGTAAATGGAACAATGACAACTTCTTAGGGGAGGAGGGAAAAAAGATGCCATCAAGTGAACATGTATTTTTCAGCATTTTCATTTGCATTTTTAACCCCTTTAAGACCAGTAAAATCATACACTTCCAATGGAAGTACCTCGCACATAAAAACAGCCAAAAGGCTTATTAGTCTAGTGGGGTTAATTGAGTGAGTTAGGTCTCATGTGCCTTGAACAGACCCTGGTGAGGCTGGTGGGCTTTGCCCCTGTGCCATGAATTCCTGTTGTACTGCTGCCTGCAGCATCTGCTCTCTCATTCTGGGATCACAGAAGAACTGGAGTTTGCGGGGTAGGAGCTTCACCTCCACAGGCATAGCTTCATATTCCTCATTATCAATGCCAAAGGATCCCTTAGTGCCCTGTGTGCAGATAACAGTTAAACATCAACATGAGGTCAGCAAGGCTGTAATGCTGATTTTACTAATAAAATACAGTTGCATGCTTAGCTCAGTCTCAACCAAGATGAGCCCCTGCCTCTGCCTTCCAGCCCATTTGTTCTCCACAACACAGGGAGATCTATTCTTCACTGCACAGAATGTATCGAGAATCTGGTGCATAAGATGTTACCTCACTTAGTTACTAATTAGTGATAATTAGACACTAGGAAGCTCTAATGACCCACATTGTTTATACTGAAGGATTCTTTGCTGTTGGAACTACAATTATGTGCACTTAGATCTTGGGTCTGCCAGTGGTGACATAAACTAATCTGCAGAAATTCCTGTTAAGTAACTTCTATTAAACCCATGTTACAAAGCCCTTTCAGCATTGCTTTACTATATTGATCTGAAACATGAGATGCAAAGTAATTTACTGGCCAGGAATTACTCAGCAGTAGAATTTTCTCAAGTGTTTAATGCTGATAAAAGTCACCATGTGATTAAAACCATTCATCAAAATGGCAGGCTGAATTTACCTAAAAACAACTTCAGTGACTGCTTTGTGTGCCCTTGACTCATGGGAAGGCTGTGCTACGTGGGTACTCAAACTAACTCCAGGGGAACTGGGACACCAGAACAGCACAGACTAGAGGAATTGGTACAAATCCTGGCAGTCAGAGGTACAGCAAAGCAGTCCACCTCCATCAATATAAGCTGGTGAGACTCATCTGGGCTGCCTCTAGTTCCTTCTCTGGAGCTGGGCCATGGAGTCAAACAGCACTGCTCTGTACCATTCATCCATGTTCTAAAGATCTTAGCAGCAGCTGCAGTAGGAACAGCTCATTTTATACCACAACCCTTACTTAGCCCAGCACTGCAGAGTATTCTTCCAGAATCACAAATCTGCCATGATCTGAATTCACTGGAAGTATTAGAATGCTGGTTAATCATGACATCATAATTAATGATTTTTACTTGGTAGCAACAGAATTTTTTGCCTTTCAATATATTCTTTCTCCCTTAATATGGAATTATTTTGCCAAATGATAGATCACTTGAAGACAGAAATTATCTGTGAGATTGATTTCGTGTCCTTGTAAAAACAAGAAACTGTTCTCCCACAGCTGCAATAACAACTCAGGGGCAGCAAAAGATGAATCTAAATTACACAGGCAGGCACAGTTTTGTCTTCTCAGCTTCACCATTTCAAAATTTTGAGGCACTTCCTTATGCTGATCTAAGCTCCCCTGCCCTGTCTTACCCTCCTCTGTCTCTAATATTTATCTTCTTCTCTACAGCTCAATGCCTTCTAGGGCAAAATGTACCCATCTTCAATGCTAAGGAGAAGAAGATCTGCATATCACAGCATCACAGAATGCTATGTTGGAATTAACAGTGGATCATCTGGTCCAACCTCCCTGTTCAAGCAAGGTCATTCCAGAGCACATGGCACAGGATTGTGTCCAGATGGTTCTTAAGTATCTCCAGTGAGGGAGACTCCACAACTTCTGAGCAGTCTGCTCCAGTGCCTAGTTACCTGCACAGTAAAGAAGTTCTTCCTCATGTTCAGGTGGAACTTCCCATTTGTATGCAATACACTCAACTAAGAGACCCTTTAACCAGCATGACTGTCTTCATAAAAGATCTACCACTATTTCCTGTCAGAACAAAGCTCCCCCTTCAGGTTTACAGACCACTTGGGGAACTGCAGTATGTATATCCTGGCAAGGGACTCATTGGCTGCACTGTGGAACTGAGTGTCTCACTTGCAGTGTAATCAATCTCCCAGATTTAGAGTAGGAATTTCTTAAAGTGCAGCATCAACAGGCACAAGAAACAAAGTGAAAGAGTTTTTCAGCTGTCTCAGCTTCTCACCTCTGGAAGTTGCAAGATGCATCTGCTGGCTTGGATGTACTGAATCCCTTCAGGGCATATGTGTGGATCACGCATCTTTTGACTTCTGTCCAAACCAAAAGAGGTAAGGTAAGAATATATTTCTCTCAGAAACAGCCTTCTTCAGGGATGACATTTTATTGTGGTAAATCATTATGCATTTGGTAAACTTAGAGGTTATTTATATATATATATACAAATATTTGTGGGTTTAACTGTGAAAAAGTAGAAGAGTCCTTCCCTCTTCTGCTGCATCAGTGCACATCAGAACGCACTGACAGCATCCAACCAACTTCTGCTCTGAGTCTCACTGAATATATTTGAACACTGAGCACAGTTTTGTGTTCTTCACTTCCAAGCTGCACTTCCTGCAGTGACTAGCATCTCCTGATATCTCATGCACCTAAACTTACCAGCAACCTAAACAAGCTAAGCCAAAAAATGATAGAATTATAGTTACATTGAACCACTAAATTACTATTAAAACCCAAAAGCCCCACATTTTTCATATCAACACCAATCAGCATGACATCAGCTGCTTCTGTTATCACTTATAAAGAAACCCCCACCATTTTATCAGTTCCAAATAACATATCCGTTTTGACAGTTTCTCTCCTCTGATGCCTGTGAGATTCTTATTTACGTATTATACTTAGATAAGTGCTGCTTCCTTTCCTACTTCTGCTGGTGTCAAAAGGGAGCACATGGAATGCAGTTTTCCTGTCTTGGAAAGCTGGTGTTGCAAGTGCCAACGTGGTTTTTTTCAAGGCTTAGGCTGCTGTCCTGTCACTGGCTCAGCTGTTAGAGAACAGTGAGTTGTGATTCCTTTTCCCAAGTGCTGCTGCAGAGTGAGCACAAGCTCTGCTGTGCTGACCTTCTTCTGGCCTCCTGACTGACCACACACATAACCTTTTGGCACTGGCAAAGGGTACACTGCACCCCAGGCAGCAATCTCTCAGCTTGGGCCCCTCTCCAGACAGACAGACAGCAACACACAAATAGCAAAGAGAACAGCACAGAATTACAGTGTTAATACACCACAACTCTCAAACATGGCAGAATTATCACAGATATTTCCCTGCCAGGCAATGCCTGCTGTCCCCAAATTTCCATCTCTAGAGTGATATGAAGGAAGGGTGTATTTAAATATTGCCTAGGAAAAGAACTCACAAAAGCATGTCAGAATCTCCCTGTACACCAAATCTTCTATGCCCCGAGGAAGGCAGCGCCTCTAAAGTCACAGAAAATCCCAGAGAAGGAACATGTGAAGAGAGGGTTGAAACAGGAGATGAAAATCAAAGACAAAGGAAGAAAAGCTAAGGAAAGGGCAGGGAAGGACAGAAGCAATATTAACTGTGGAAAATTTGGTTTTAATCAAATATGTATACACTAAAAGATTGATGAGTGACTGTGAGGGAATTAAACATCCTCCAGCAATATAAATTATAAATCATTGATGGCATGCAATACTGTCAGTTTATACAGTGCTGTGCAAACAAGCAGCAAGATTCCCCACTTAAAGTTTAACCTGCTTGGAGTTTATCATACAAGGTCCTAGATACTGGATACATACAAGGCATACTCTGGTGAGCAAGCAGATTTTTTTGGTCAATGAAGACACATGAAGATCTATAGAGATGTAATTGTGGGGTCAAGGTAAACTCAAAAGAGCCAGGACATGGAATTAAAGATCAATCAAAGGAGAACATCAGTAGAAGCAAATAAGACACAACTCCACTTGCAGTGATTACCCCTCTAGTGGTCCAGCATGAAAAAAAAAATCATAATTCATTTCCCTTAGACTCTGCTCCTAACTCAAGACCAGACAGCAATGTGGAATAGGAACAAGACCAAAGTCTAACAGCAAGTTTCCATTGCATGGAAATGGAATCCATGTTGAATCCCATTCTATGCTGAACCCCAAAAATACAGGCAGAGAGAGAACCACACCACCTACTGCAGATAACACACAACTAGAACCTTGTTTTCATACATCCAGAAGCTGCCAATGTTAATGATTCAGAGCAAGACCTCCAACAAGAAACCCGAGTTTTCTGCACTGTAGGTGATAACTGTACTTGTGCCCTGAAGTGACAGCTCTCCATACTTTCATATACAGAATCTGAACTGGCTACCAGGATGTGGATTACTGATGCCACACTTTTCATGCCTGCTCTCCTTCCCTGCAGCACTTCTTAGTAAGCACTCCATTGTAAACAATTCTTCTTCCCCCACCTTATCTAAACATCAGCTCTGTGGCTGCTCTGGATGCTCTTGTTCACACAGATCTGATCCACAGCCAGAGGGCACTTTTATACACCTGGGATGGCCTCCTCCTGTCTTGGAAATCCAACAGCAGCTGCCCTCCAGCATACTGATGCACCCCCACACTTCCGCAGACACACACACTGCCTGAGCCTCCATGGTAGTTTCCTGCTGGATGTCTGGTTTTCTCTGTGTGACCCATCAGTTCCTATCAGCTCATGTCAGTGCCCTCTCCAATATAAAAACCTCTTGATATCTGCACTGATAAGGCATTTCCCCTAAAAACCTTTTTCAACCCCNAAAAGAAAGAGCTGTTTCACACATTTCCAAAGACAAACCCCGTTGGTGCTAGGCAATGGGGGGCCTTTGATAATGGGCTTAACTCAAATCCAGCTGGCAAAGGCACAGTGGGACCTCTGAACACACCCTGATTCTGCCTTGAAAAAACAGGGGACCTTTTTTCTGCAGTGACTCCTCTCTGTACAACTAACCATCCCCTCCCACTGCTCTCCCACCCCCCACAACCTTCTTTGTCTTTCTTTGTTACCTACAGGCTTTTTTGGCACTGTTTAATCAAAAGAGCTTGTTTCTCTGAACTTTGCTTCAACAGCTCAAAGCTTTCAGTACTGCCTCTAATTAGCTCTCAACAGCAGGGCAGTGGTAATGCTCCTCAGAGACTTTTTCTGCAGACACTGTAACTGCAGTCAGAAAATGTGCCACACTACTGCAGGAAGCATGTCCAGCCAACATGGGAGATATTATTTACAGTGGGAATACACCTGAATATGCCTCCCTCAAGTCATACAAGCTCATCTACATTTTTCTGCTAGCAAAGTGTCTGAGAACCCAGAACAACATCTTCTTTATCTCTCTCCTTCAGGAGACCAGATTCCTCTTGCTTCTTAAAAGGAAAACCACCTTCTCCTTTTCCTCTGTAGCCTTCAAAGCAAACAAATCAGTCCCAACCAACCATGGTCCACATGCTCATGCAATTTAAAAGCAGCTGCAGGTGGTAACCTGACTTACAGTGTATGCATAGGTCTGAAGATCCTATTCCCACTGAGGCTCTTGGGAGGCCTGAGTTGCCATTAGTATAATAAACAAGTATCTTGCAGGAATTATTAGGGTGATAACAAGGAGGTAAAAAACCTGCACTGAAATCCTACCATTGATTTCACTAGAGGGAGCTCGAAGACTGAGAAAACAGCAAATTAAAAGGTAATATGCAGAGGAGCTCTCTTGGATTTAGCAGGAAAAATCTGTTGCTGGTAAAACCTGCACTGAAGACACAATATATTTATGAGTGAGACTGTAACAAGGAGCTGGAAAAGGCAGCTCTGATTTGCATCTTGTGAGAGCAGGAGGAACAAGCACACTACAAGACATCACAAGCACAAAGGAAGCAGTAACATTCACTTTCTCCACATGCACACCTGCAGACTTCTTATTCCACATACAAGCAGGACCAATACATTTGCTTAAAGTCCCTGTTTAAATTCACATCTTCCAAAGTTCTTCCAGCTCAGACTTAATTCCTCACAAGAGCTATTTAGGCAAGGAAGCTCTTTTCTTAGAAGAGGGCCTGTCTAAATCACAGTTCAAGAATTCTCAGGTACCACTGGTACAAACATACCAGCTCTGTGACCCACCTCTCAATCCACTGAGCAGCCAGGGCTAAAAGATTCTGGGATAAGTCTGCACAGCTGCCTATAAAACTCAGTAATGACAGTAATATGCAAGCAGTACTGACTTACAGCAACAGGGGAAAAGATGAAAGGTATAGCAAACTCAGAAGCTAGGAAGAACTCCAGATTCTGAATACTGACACTCCAGGTTCTGGAGCTCTGCCTTGTTTACAGAAACAGAAGAAGAGTAAGAATTTTAAAGAACAGAAGTATTAGTCCCTGTGAAGCAGTACTGACTGGTGTGCTTTGCAGTCCTCTGCTTTTGAATTTTGCAGCACAGCATGAGAGAAAACCAGCACACTTTTCAGAGATCCTGTCCCCCTTTTTGCAGCCTTCCCATACTCACCCTCTCTGAATAAATTGCCCTTTGCTGACGCTCCCTGCTTCGATGCAAATGTCCATGAAGTCCTCAGTTCGCTGTGCAAAAAAGGATTCAGAAATCAAGCAGTTAATATTTGAAAATGCCACACCCATGATACTGCAATATGTTCACACAATGGCCAGTCCTTTGTCCCACAAAAGGAGGCAGAAGATGCATTTCATGCTTTATTCAAATCTCAACTTGAGATTTGAATTAGAAATTACAGACAGTATTTTCCCATTAATGAATATTCAATAAATACCACAAGAGGCAAAATAATGAGTCATATGTTTGGCTTCTTGTTATAATTAAAGACAATAGCAGATCTCTTAGGTTTACTTACTTAATTTCTATTCAATGGGTCTTTCATGAGTTTAAGCAATAGTACAATGATACAACATTTGGCCACCAAATACCACAGTAAGAGAATTTTAAACAATACAAATTGGAATCAAAGTGTCCTTGGTAACAATTCTTTAAACCCCTTACTTAGCTTCTCTTCTATTTACAGTCTGCCCTTAAACTGAGTATACAGTACAGCTTTTTCCAGGAAAGCAACTTTGTTTAAGATGCAAGTTATTTTTTTACTTATTTTAATATCTCTGTCCTGGCAAAAGTCCTAGTGCAGATGCAATCAAAATGACAGAAGTAAAAATAAATGCATCTATTAGTGTAACTTGGTTTACTCCTTTGCTCTTCTGCAGAGGCACTGCCTGAGCTGCACATGCATGGCTTTACCAGCTTCTCTTCAATGGGGCAGCCTCTGCATGAATCTGAGGTGAGACACAGACAGCAGTGGCTGGCAGCAGGCAGCAGATATGGCCTGGTATTGATTCCAGAGAGCTGCTGTTCAGCTTTGAGGGCTACAGGGACAATGGCTTCAAGAGAGGGACTTCAATGCAATAAGGGATCCATACTTGTAGAAAAAGGGATGCAGTATCAAGATACTTCCAGCTCTAGAAACAGGAAAGTACAACTGGTCTAACATGAACTTGTCTATCTTTCTAGGCTATGCAAAAGACCTGAGAACTCTCCATCACTTCTTCCTTTCAAAACCAATATTAAAGTGCATCTTGAAGGCCTAAGGGAGACAAAACAAACCAAGCAACAGAAAGAGCATAAAGGCTAGTTTGTGGCAGTCAGCTATTTTTCCTGTTCTTGGAAGGTCTGTTATTACTTTACATCACTGGCTCCAATCCAGTTCAACCACTAAAACTCTTGTGTTCAAGTGCCACCTAGAAACCACAAAAAAAACCCCAAATAATAATGTCTGTCTAGCTTCTACCATTACCAGGACACTGACAGTCCAAATCATAAACCATGACAAAGAAGAACCCAGAGAACATTTAAAAAAGTCTACTGGCCTGTTTGGGTTTTTTGGTCTGATCCTACAGGATAACATATCAATATAATTCAGGTTTTCATGTTCTTAAAAGACCCAGAATTCTAAGGAAGAAATATGGTGCAGTAAGTTCAACACCTCCTGTTAACCTGGGTATAGTGGCAAGGGTTTCCTGCAGCCTTGAGGAGGAAATGAAGGGAAGCTCTTGTGTATAGGATCACTGTTAGCATTCTCCTGTAAAATTAAAGACTGACATCTATCCAAATAGCTTTCACAGCAGTAAAATTGCACCAAAACACAGGCATAAGCCAAAGACAAATTCTAAAACAGTGAATGAACAGCATGAACATGCTGAGAAGGTTATGACAGGAACAGTTCCTTTGCTGCCTTGCTTCTATTCTTTCAACCACCTGCACTTCCCTTCTTTCAAATCAGTGTGGCCCCTGTCTTTTCCCTAGTACCAATTATTTTTAACTCCACTATGCAAGTCTAAAAAAGAGAGAAGAATCAAAAATTCCAGCCAGACACTCAGACTCAGCTTCCTTCTAAGCAGCAGTTGATAAAAGAGAACCAGTCTCACATAGGTGAAGAGGGAAAGGAATGCTTCTTGGTGCTTTGTTTATTCATGGGCAATCCTAAAATTCCTGTTTGGCTACTGAAACCTAGTACAAATTCCTCCCGATTCCATTGCATCCCAGTTTTACATTGGTCTCCAGTGCTTTTACACTGGCTCTGAAACTTGCCCATTCCTGGATTCAATCACAGACCTCTTCTTGCATGAGGTATAAAGTGTTATTTATATAGACACAAGGATGGGAGTTTAGCAAGACAGGAAAAGTGTGGGCAGGCAGCATTTGGAATCCAGTCATGTTATGGACTTACTGCTAGATCAAGCTGCCTGTTCCGAGTTGCAATGGAAAGCTCAATGGTGGACAGCTTCAGTTCTTCCCAGTCCTCAGGGGCTACCTCCTGGGAGGATCCTGCATATCAGGAAGAAAAGGTATCAATCATTAAGTGGAATTTAATTACACAGATCACCGTGAAGCAGATGCCAGATACAAAAATCAGTCTGAGCCATTTTGGCCACTAGTTTTGTTTCTCTAAAATGTCAAAATCTTCAAAAATTAAAAGGGAGCTTGGGAGTGCTGAAGAAAAGAAAAAATACCATCAGCATTTACACAGTAGCAGAAAAGACTGTCAAGCACAGTACATTACAGCCCTGTGAGTCCTTATGTCCAGGGATTAACAGATCTCCTGGGTTGGTGACAGGAACATTTAGAAAACCCATGAAATGCTAAAAAAACCCAGGAATCCAATGTTCAGGAGGCTGTGGTAACACATTTTCTACAGGAGGCAGCTCCACAGTTCAGTTCTCACATCCAGGTTGCTTGGTTCATGCTCCTGCATGAATCACCTCTGCTGGCCAAGGAGGAACGAGGTCTTTGCACCAGACTGTGCCAAATACCCACTCTCCTTCCTCCTGTGGCCTGCCATGTGCACTGCCCAGACAAAACCCAACCCAAGAGAGGCTCAGAGAACACAGAGTTTATGGTACAGAAAGAATTTAACATACTAAGAGAAATTTAGGGCTTCTGCATGCCCCAAATTTTACTGTTCTATTTAAACTAACATTTGTTGCTCTGTGTCAGCAACTCTCCCCACCCTGGAAAACAAGGGCTGCTCCTCTCTTCCCAGCTCTCTAAGAAGCCATTCTGCTGGAAGAAGATTTCAAGAAGCTCACCTAGAAGTGCCAAGTATCCTCTATGGATGCCTCCACTGCAATGGCAACACTGAGTCCAGGGAATGCCCTGGGTTCTTTACAAATGAGTATTTGTTTATGAGACCACAAACACTGGCAGGACTACTCTGTTCCATTTCTGACAGATGCCAGTATAACTGTCTTGGCAAAAATCACAGTTTAAATAAATAAAAAAAAGGGAAACAAGCAAATAAATAACTAATAAAACAGCAGTAAAGTAGACATGCCCTCCACACATCAGACCCCTGGATCTGTTAGAGGAGTAGAGCCTGCATGTGAGCTTATGCCAGAACTTCACCTTTTGGAGATGACAAGAATGCTATAAGTCGTCTGTAAAGCCTCACAAAGAAAGGAGGCCTGGATTTCTCATCTGGCTCTTCTGGAGGTCTCTCAGTTGGACCCACATACATGAGAGCAGCTTGATGTTTCTGAGGCCAATCCTTGGATTTACATGGAAAGAAAAGACAGAAGATAAAAGGGTTTTTTGTTTAGCAATAGGGCATTACCTGTTTATTCTGTTTAGTCCTGTAGCCTGTTTATTGTGTACTCACAGGTAGTGCTGCAGAGCTACTCAGAACCCCCCACTGCCTCAATCTACTTTATTGCTCTCCAGTCTCCAGGTGCACTGGTGAGATGACATTTCTGCAGTTTCAAAAAGATTACCCACAGTTCCCAAATTCACTAATCTAATCCTTCCCTGCACAGAACTGAGGCTGTTTTCCCCTCTATGAACGGAGGGTGGAGGATGTTTCCTTTGCTCCTGATGTGTGGCAGGGTGACACCCTGGCTGGAGGGAACAACCCAAACCAGCCAGGTCAACAGTAATGTCTGAAAGCACAGCTGGTTTCTGCATGGCACAAAGGCAACTTCAAAGAGCAACAGTGCAAACAGACAGAGACTGCAGTGCTGTGTGCAGCCAAGGGGCACTAAAACCTGACAGGCCTTTGTTCTCCAGCAACTCAAACAATCCAGACTGAGCTGATAGTCAGGTGCTTCTAAACAGCAACACAAGCTCTTAAGGCAAGTCACGTGAGCTTTATAAAGCATCTTAAAAAAAAAAAAGAAAAAGAAAAGTCCTAACACATTATTCTGGGTGATATTACAGATTCCAGCACCAGGGCTACAGAAGAACCTTAGCTTTTGAAATAGCTCCATATGCTGACAAAGTTTATTTCCTGTCATTGCTTTGAAAATAATTTCTGAAATGCTCCAAACACAGGACTTAGGGAGGGAATAATTTAATTGGTTTTTAAATCTGTATACTAAAACAA
Organism: Toxostoma redivivum; assembly: GCA_013397375.1. NCBI lineage: Eukaryota > Metazoa > Chordata > Aves > Passeriformes > Mimidae > Toxostoma > Toxostoma redivivum. The sequence continues at coordinate 1,210,972 of VXBI01009663.1, forward strand.
CACAGCCAAGAGCCCACGTGAACTCAGTACAATTGATTTCTATGTACAAAACTTGAGAAGTGGTTTTGGATCATATAGCACAAACTAATTCACCTCACACCTCTGAGAGCAAGGAAAGACTCCACTCTCATACTTACATAATAAGCAGGACAAACAGAGGTTGTGTCAGTAGGGCAGTACACAAACAATAAATATTAATGATTAAATGGAAAAGCAGCAATGCTGTGATAATTTAAGCCTGTGTATTTTAGAAGACATGGTAACACTCATAACAATGCCCCTACCAATATCAGAGATGATATTTCCCATTACACTTCTTTTCAGCTAGAGGTCATCCTGTTTCAAAAGACACCCACAGTAAAATCAGAAAATATAAATGTGGAGCAGCAAACACAAACCAGGAAGAGATTAAACTCAAGAGGCTACAGCCACTTCTTGTAGAAATTAATGAAATGGTAATAGAAGAGCCACATAAAGCAATGAATACCACAATTAGGTGAGATAAGGTAGAAAGTTTTCTGTCTAAATGGCTGAAGAAGTGGGCACTTCTCTTTAACCTTCAGCAGGTTAAACAGATCTTTTTAATGTACAATTAATAGCTCATCAGAGAAATCCCCTATCACCACCCCCAGCTGAGCCTAAGGACTCAAAGGAAAAGAAAAAGGAGGTGGACAGAAATGAAGAATAAGTTTCTACCTAGAATGCCAGAACACAGAAGCATAAAGTCAAATTTTCTATGGATGGGAGGGGGAAAACCCACCCCGACTTTCCTGGATACATCACTATTAAGTTCCCCTTTACAGGAGTTTCCTCTAAAGGAAGCATTGGCACTGTCACAGACAGCATGGCTAGACTGCACTATTTGATCTACTGTACCAGCTCCTGGGTATTTTCACTGCCTTTCATGAGGTTCCTTATATGTTCAGAGAACAGGAAAACCACGTGAATGAAAATGCCTTATCTTTCATGCAGGTCAAATTTTAATCTTCCCAGGATCAATTTTAAGCAACAGAAAAGTTTAAGGTGAGATAAAAGCTATTCATCTTCATGTTCATTTTACTACACAAGGAAGCCTGATTATCAATGTGCATGAGCAGTCTAATTATAGACCCTTCTGCCAGAAGAATAAATCAGAGGGAAATGTTATTACAAAGACTGTTGAGAAAAGGTGGCTGAGTACTTTAGCACTTCTCCACTGCTGCTCACCAGTTTTACAGGAGGTTATTGGCTTCCTCTGGTGATCTTGCAACAAAAAGAAGAAGTATTTCTCTTCCCCTTCCTCTCTTCAGAAGTAACTCTACCAATTGGTAGGCTTTTTAACAAGTTGAGTTTTAGTCCCATTTTATATTGTTACCAGAAACCTTCACAAAAGTTTGCAGATAGATTATACAAAACAAAAAAAGTCAGCCTGTTCATTTCCCAAACAAAAACACTTTCCTCACAACTAATATTTACCTTAAATGTACTGAAAAAATGAGCTGCTTGGGTTTTCAGAGGCCCAAGGTACCAGTACCTGAAAAAAGAACAGAAACAGAACTTCTTAGATATCCAGGGGTCAATACTGGGAAAAACCTTGCATGAAGTCAGAGGACACAGACTTGTATGCCACTGAGTTAGTGCTCCCTGACAACCTTGAACTTTTTGATACTGTAAAATAGCTTCTACACATCACCAGCAGCCTAGCAGTCACATCCCTATTCTGAGTTACACATCACCAAAATGCAGTGTATAATCTGTACTTCAGACAGCAGGACATCTCACTATCAGAATTTTACTTTGTTATGTGAGACAACTCAGGATGATTTAAAGGCCTGTGGTGTGTATCTCCACATGCAATACAGCATATCTCCAAAGGCTGGAGGGAACAAACAAAAACCCAAAAGCTTTAGTGACAAAAGAACCAGTAAACATTCATTAGTCCCAAAGGATTCTCACATTGAAATCAGGGTTTTACACAATAAAATCCTGCCAGCCACAGAGCACTGTATAGAATCTAAAGATGTGACAGTATTTAGGCAGGCTTGGCACACATTTTGATCGCTGTCTTTCACCAGAGAGGGTCAACAAAGCACATTAAACACCACCAGCTCAAGAGTACCACAGATCTAAGGATCTCATTAACCATTAAGGCATGCAACTGTGCCACCACTCCCCTCAAGCCATGAAATTGTCTGTAAAATAGTAACATAATAAAACAGCACCAGGTCTCCAGCAGCACAGTCCTTACCAGAGGGAGAGTCAGACACACTTCTGGAACTGTGTCTTATGGCTTAACTCCCTTTGAGCTCTTTTCAGTTTAAGACCAGCTGCACTGGAACACACCAAATGTTTTTAGTCCAATAACCCATCTCTCACAGGGAGCAAAAGTGGATGAAGTAGGAAAGTTTAGAAATATGACAAGCACACAAGTATTTTGTTCCAAGCAGACTCCAAGCACCTTGTGGCTGAAGTGCTTTCCAAGCTGGATATGTTTCTCTGCATTCAAAAACATTTCTGAAGGAAGCAAGGCTTGAGGATGTTTGTGTGCCTCACGTACCACAGGTGCTGTCATGCCTCCAGCTATGAGCCCCAAGGACTCTTACAAAAGGGAAGTGCTGCAGGGAAAGATGTGAAGGCTGACACCAGGAGAAACCAGGGCATGGGCAGGAAGCCCAGCAGGAGTGCAGAGCAGAGAGAAGTGCACTTCCTTGAACTGGGGGCTGCAATTAGCAGGACAGACTGCAGCACAGCCAAGTCAGCATCTACACAGCCTGCTAATAATGTCCCTGGTTTCCCAGGGACAAACCACCTGACCATTTACTGCATCTCCCCCATCCCACATCACCTCTCAAACCTACTCAAATATTTGCCTGACAGACTCCAGAGGTCTGCTACCTCTTCCTTCCTGACAAAGACAGCTCATTCACTAAGCACATGGTATTTTCTTACAGCTGCATTTCCTCCATAAGAGTTTGGGGATTGAGCTGCTTTGGCTCTGCTGCTCCTTCAGCAGATAATGCCTGTCATTTGATATACAGACAGTGACATGCTAAATGTCCATTTGGAGAAAGCCCAGTAATTATGAGTTTAGCATTCAAAGAACACTCATCAGATAGCACAGCCCATGGCATTTCTGGCAGGAACTTGAATGGCATTTCTACTGCATCTGATGTCCCTTGTTGGAATTGGGTTTCAGAGTACGCACACAGCTTTTCATTGGCAGATGATGAAAAACAATGACCAATTACTTTACTTAGACTTTACTCAGGGGAGAGATTTTCCCTGTTACAATCTGAATAAAGTTCCAGAAGCAGATACCACAAGGCAAGAAGAAAGTAAATACTGAAAAGAACAGGTCAGCACCAAATAAGTGTTTATTTCAAATTACAAGAATTCTGATACATCTTACACTCCCATGTGTGTAATGCAAGACCCAGCAAGAGTGGGTGCCTCTGCCTGTCAGATGCCTACACTCAAAAACAAGAACTACTTGAGACAGGGAGGAGTGTCTTTTTAGGCAACAGATGCTAAAAAGGGTACAGTTTCAAGAAATAATGTTTTCTTACTTGCTAGCTTTAACTCCTGCATCTCTGTAAGCTCCCCATCTTAAACCAGAGACTGCAAACACAGGCTGCTCCTTTTCTCCCTGGAAAGAAAAATAAGCACTGCAAAATTCCTTTCTCTTACCTTGTTTCCAAGTTTATTTTCTGAAGTTGGAAAAACAGCATTTCTACATAAAAACTTCTGTTAAATTTCTACACAGAAGTTTAACAGAAGAGGTATGACAAAGAGCTAATAAATTCTTCTAATAAAGCTTAGCAGAATTTAAGCATTGTACATTCCACCTGCTCCAGGAAGGAATATAAGAAGTGAAGTTTTGAACAGGCAGCCTGAGTTTGACTGCACACCCAGCAATGGCCATTTCATACTGTCAGCCAAAAGCAAGGAGCCCTGGACAGCAACACAACGCTCTCACTGCAGAACTGTCCATTCTACAACTGAACAGAAAATATTCAGAAACCATATGGGGCATAGTCAAAGGTTTTCCCATTTTGTAGTTTTCAGTTTGTCTAAGAAAGCTATTAAATTCACAATACACACGAATGCATCAATTCAGCAGGCAGCTACGGCTATCTCTCACCACTGCTACAGAACTATCACTGTAGTAAAGTTTTGGATTCATCAATACTCTCTGAGTCTCAAAGGAAGGTGATGTTGAGACACTCTAGTGCTTTCTCCTGTTTAGATTGTCTGATGCCATAGCACATGGTGGAGAAATGACTGCCAGCAGAACTGCTGATATCATGAACTAAAATTTGTAACAGCAATACACAGAGGAAAACCAGTCCATGTAAACATAAAAACATGAGAACAGGAAAGTTTTAGGAATGCTAGGTTTCAAATAAGTAGATGCTTTCACCTTGATCTGCAAGACATCAAGTGGAACTGTCTCTCCTTTCAAAATGGCCAATGTAGCATTAGTAATATGTCTGCAAAACAAACAGAAAAAAGCTAAAAAAAAACAAGCAGGAGAAAGGAAATGAGTAAGCTTAAAAATTACATTTTTTTTCAGCAAATTCCACTATGAGTCCAGATAGGGCTTTTTTTCAGCAAGAGCAAAAAACCCCAGGGAAACGTGCTGCACTTAACTGAAATCAGAAAGTGAAATGGGTGGTTGCAACACATGACAAAACCTAATAAACAGTAAAATGCACAAAAAACAAACGGAAATTATCAGCCTAAGCTTTTGAGATACTCCTCCTTTTTGAGCTAACCTAGCAGGTCAGAGGCCAACTGTGTTACCCCCTGTTCCAGATACTTAACACACTAAGAACCCAAATCATGGTTTTATTTCAGTGGTAGCAAGTATTATGGCCTGGAAAAGAATGGGACAGCATGACTGGTCTCAACTCCCATGTCTGAGATTGAAATGCATAAGTATGTGCTAATTGATTTTGAAGTTTTTAATCAACATAAATCTACCTATCAGCAGTGCTCATATCATTTAGGTCTCCATTAAGCTGTGGACAGTAGCCAGGGTACTTTGTCATTTCAAGCTGTAAAGATTTTGTAACCAAAGTGTCTAAGTCCACTAAATAGTCTATGTTCAAACCTTGAAGCATTTACTTAACTGAAATCCCTTCCTTGTTTTCAAAGTTGGGTAATATTTAGTTTCCACACTGCATACATTTCCAGTGTCTCAGCTGGGCAATTTAAAAATCCAGTTTTCAGATCCAGCCCAATATTCATGTGAATCAGTGGGAGAAATTGCCCTTGGTTTTATCTGGATTACAATACTGAGACAGATAAGGAAGCTGCTCTTCCCACAGCCCATCTTCTCTCCCAGCTCTTATCTTTCTCTAAGACCTTTACAGTTCCTACACTCCAAAGTAAGAGAAGGCTGAAGGAACCAAAGCCCAAATATTTCTTTGAAAAATATCACTTCTGCACTTCTTAACTCAGGTTCTGTTACTGGTGTGGGTTGTTAAGCAGCCTACTGACCAAATTACCTTCAACTTCACCAATGTGCTGCAGCCCCACCTGCACAGCTCATTACCTTGGGACAAGAAGATCATCCATTTCAAACAGCTTCTTTAGAACCCAAACATAAATTATTATTTTAATCTTAGCTGCTGATTACAGCTTTGTCCACCTTTCTGAGCTTCAAAGCACTCTGGTAGTTTTAATGAAGGATGTTATGCCAGTGGGCTCGTGGGTTTTATGTATGATGGATACCAGCAAGGGTTCCACAAAGAACAATGTTAATGAGTTGCTGGGAGAGAGAGAGTGAAAAGATTTCAGGACCAAGAAGAACTATATTTATTATTATGAGAGGAGAGAAAGGGAAACATTGAAAAGTGAATTGAAAAATGAAGTGTGGGGAAACGAAAGACTATTTGACTCCCTTTTTCTAAGTGGACAGAACAATCCTGCAACAAACTGAACTGCAGGCAACAGATACCACCACACTGGATCATATCCAGGATGCTGAAGGTAAGAACTGGGTTGTTGGATTACTGTACTGCCAGCATCAGTGCCACCACAGGGAAAAGTCAGTCCTATCCTGCAAAGTCAGTAATGGGATCCAACCGTGCTCATACTGTTGTATGCCTTACTTTGCAGGTCCTAACCAGGCTATATGGGGACTGCAGAAGGATCAGAAAGAGGACTTATTTTGTCATATCCTTGTTATATCCTTGTCATACCCTTTCTGCTATTCCTAAGAGGCTGATCTTTTTAATCCCTTTTTCTTTTTAAACTCTGAGCATCACATGATCACAGAGAAATTAGCCACAGCAAATGATTTCTAATAATACATACATTTCCTTCTTTTAATTTTTAGTCAGTTTTTGGAAGTCATTAACTCAGGCAAGTCCAGAGAATCATCAGGCTCTGCCCAGAGAATGCCAACTTCTATGTAACACAGAAGAAAAAGAAAAGCATCAAGCTACCAAGAAGCACTGCTCCTTAAAACCAACCAACCATGTTTCAGAAACGAGTCATACTTACTGGACTTGACTTGTGCTCTCAGGGTACAGTGTGTGGCTCAAAGTGCAAGTTTTTCCAAGGGGTATGAATCCTATAGGAATCTTACTGAAGGCAGCCTGGACACATAAGGAGAGTAAATTAATATTTGCATGAAGCTTCCTGTGTGGAGATCACAGCTGTGTCTGGCATCACCCCTTTGGCACTGAGCAGCCAGGCACTTCCTCACACAATGACTCAGAACACGGCACCCAAATCTGTGAAGCCATCACTGCCAACTGGGTACAAAGGAGCTCTCTGTAATCATTAAGACCATTGTTACATGTATTTTGGCAGCCACATCCCAACTAATGCATGGATTTTGTCAGCAATCTGCCATCTTTCTTAATACTGATAGTGGCATCACAGGCTCTGAATCCCATTTACCACTGCAGAAATCCCCCTCTGACAGAGTAACCTTGCACAGCAAAGAGATTTTCTCACTTAAGGAAAGGAAATTAATTGATTCCTCTGCCATCCAAATAATGAAGCAGCAGAAGGTCTAATTTTTGGAAGTCACTGACCACATTATTCTTCTGTACCGCTGTTCAGCAGAAAGGCTTGTTGAGGGAGCAAGTTACTACCCTGTACCTCACTCAAACCTTGCTCCTTGAAGCGTGTCAACAAACCAGTGTAAACTACCCCACATCCCCCTGCTGGGCAATGCTGCCTGCAGCACCGGGGCACAGCAGGCACTGGGAATTCCTGAGTCCTAGCACTCTCCAAACCCTGCTCTCACTTCCTCCAGCACTGCTTTACAGTGTAGAGATGAGAGACTGTTTGCAGCTCCTGCAGTCAAGCTCTGCTCCCCTGGCTGCTAGGAACAGGGCTTCTGGAATACCTTGCAAAGGCTCTCATGCAGGTGACAGCAGTGTGACACCTCGAGGGAAAAGGGAAGCAGGGCACAGAGAGAGTGAGCTCGAGTGCAGATCTCTGCTCCTAGGACAGAGTCACATGAAGGACAAGAATTCCTTGGCCAAAGACATAGTGGCAATGCTACAATGCAGTATTCCAGCCATAATTGTGCTGGATGCAGAATTTCCTGCACTACTGCAAAACAATCCAAGCTACATCGAGAGAAGAAGCCAAAAAAATAACGAGAAACTGGCCAGTAAAGCCTCTAAACTTTTCTTCCACTATCATCAGATTATAGAAGTCTCGGGATTCAACTATAATAATACCAGATTTAAAACAATGATGTCTCAGAATTGATATAAGCAGCCTTCCTTTAAAAATATTGACTTGGTTGCAGAGTCCCCCTTGTCACATTCAGCCAAAGCAAATGTCTAAACAGATACAATTCTAGCTGCCAAGGGTATCATCATAATCTTGTCTGGATCATTTAATTGAGTTTCTGCCAGCTCCTGCCAGAAGGTTTTGGGAACAATGATTCCCTCCTTTCTTCAATAACACTGTCCTCCCACTTTAAAAAGAAAAATCTCTCTCATTTCCATTCAGAGTAATCCACCTTGAGAGGTTAAAATTTGCTTAGTACAGCCATCTGCATAGGTAGGTATGCACTGCTTGAAGAAACAGCAAAGCAATCCCAAAGCAGTAGGAGTGTGACCATAACTGAATTTGGTTTCAAGCATGTACAAATACAAGAAAAATATGTACTTTTGCCCAATGCTTCTGCCAAACAAAGTGGCATGCACAGCTGGTCCATGGGTCTCTGAAAATTGAGCATTTGGCTTCTCCACAATCCCTGCTCTGATGCTGGAAACTTCCCAAAGCCATGGTTTGAGAGTCACTGCAGTCCCTCAGAAAGGGAACAAAGAACAACAGGCAGCATTGCAGGACAGCAGCCCAGCTGGACTGCTGCACAGCAAGCTGCTCCAGAGTAGTAAGCAAAGTATCTGCTGAAGGCAGCTGAGGCCAGGAGATCACACTGGATGCACAAGACACTCCAAGAAATAAACACAATTTTTAAAACGACACATTCTCACCTCATCTGCTCTACGGAGAAGTCCAGTTATGACCTGAAAAACATGGGAAATGCTCAGCTCTAAGAATTTTATTTTTCAGTTACAGTAAAAAACTATGAAATTCTTAACCACGTTTACTCTTTGAGAAAATTTAAGGAGCAGCTACTCTTTTATGGAAGGTGCTACAGTTGTTTACATGGGAAATGAGGAATGTTCAGCCTGCAACATGATGGAAACAGCAGGTTTATGAGCATGCCTGAGTACATGCTGGCACCACAACCCATGCCAGTGTGAATTTTTTAACACTGAATGATGCTCTGCATAATGCAAAACCAGCACTGGTCAATGCATTTAACAAAAGGTCAGAATGAACTTGCACGTGTATTCTGATCACTTTCTCTTAAGGTCATTGCATTCATTTAGCCATTGTCTTATGAAATCAGTAGTTAGAAACCAAGAGCTGCTTGAATAAAATACAGTCTTGAAAAAGAGAGTATCCCCCAGTTCTGCTCCTGTCATTAATCAACTTGACAATAGGAATTTATTAAATACCTCCTATGCTTTGTTACCATTCCCACATAATTTGTACATTATCTGATTCCCACTTAGCAAAATGTGCATTCCTCTTGAGGAGTATAGAAAGGAAGGAACTTTGAACATCAAGCCATTACAACTACATTACACAGAAAGAAAAAGTTAGAACCATGTCCCTCCAAAGAGTTTGCTCATTCTAGAATAAACTTCTGGAAGACAGTTGTGTCACAAACTCTTTTTGCCCCCATTCACATCTCCTCTTTAAGACTAATACCAACAAGCACAGTGTTCTGTCCCCAGAATTTTATAACATTAGCTGAAAACACAGACATTAAACTGGACAGATCTCTGGGAACACTCACTATGATGCTGCTACATTGCACAGACTCAATCTTCTTGCCCTCAGCCCAACTATGATTCTCAACAAATCAAACACCTGCAGTACCTCTTGGACTGTGCCATCTCCTCCTGCAATAATGATCAGATCCGTGCTTTCCATTAATTCCAGAAGCTTTTTTGCTTGTCCCTCATAATCAGTCTGAAGAAACAGAGATCTAAACATGAGGACTCAAAAGATTATTTTTAGCATATCTCTTTTATAGAAAAAAGAATCATCTATCCATCTGGCTAATAGTTATTTTTACATAGGCACACAGTACTGTATATTACTTACATTCAGAGGGTTTTTTTTCAACTTATAAAACCAGTTTGATGCATAATATAATATGTGCAAGTAAACACACACACAGAGGTTAAATGAAATATCAGAGCAAATCTTGCTCAATAGATCTAGAATGCCACAGCAATCATCTTATTTCCAGGTAATATTACATTGAAACAAATCCAGCCACTTGCAGAAAAACTCCCACTATCTTTAACAGACAAAGTGCTCAAGTGCATCCCCTGAAACACAGCATCAACTCCATAGAGGGCCACTGCCTGACAGCCACTGACAATGGATTTAGCAGTAAAGAGTTCTGATTTTTAAAACATCAACACTGTTTTCTACAAATTAAAGTCTTTTACAGAGCCATCTCAGCCTCACTTCTTTGCTCAGCCCTGTTTTGTCAACCTGTCAGGTCTGACGCTACCAAGCTTCAGTTTTAAGTCTTGCAAAATAATTTCTTCTTTTAGGGTGGGACTAGGTATTTTTAATGATCAGAGAAAGGGATTAATAAAAACAGCATTTTAATACTAAACCTTGTGGAAAAGATTCCAAGACAGAAAGATGGATATCAGAGTACTTTGCTGTTAGGACACACTGACTATTAAGCAATCCACATATCACAGCCTCAAAAAAAACCTGCAGAAAGATCAGAATCCCTTCAGTGTTTCCTTGTTCTTCTCTTTCCAAAGAAAACCTGTTTGTTAATTCACACCATTTAGAGCTCAGTGCTCTGCTTTTGGGGTGGGAACGTTTAATTATTTGGAGAGACACAGAAATAATTTCAGTGTAAAGATAGAAGGTTATTTTTAATTAATCTGAACAGTTCAACTGCATGTCAAAATTCCTCACTTTTCAATTCTTCAAGTTCAGGCAGAAATGACAAATTCAACAGCAATGGGCACGCACCACTAGCCAGCACTCAAATATTTAGAGAGTTTTCTCTCAAAGATGAATTATAGAAGGGCTGCTTTAGACAGACAAACAAGCATATGTACTGCTTTAGCTGAAAATTAAAATCTCACTACACTGTTTGAAAACTAACTGTGAATTAAAAAGATTAGGTATCGGCTAATATCTCAGTATTTACTTCTTCCTGTAAGATGCCTACAGGACAACTGAGAATTTTAAATACAGATTTGAATTTCAATTCTTCAAGAGGAAAAAGAAGAGCAGTCAATCTTTTTATATTAGCAGAACCTATCAGTTCTTACCTTAACCACAGTTACATCCAAGCCAGATAAGTGCAAAATTGGTGCAGCATTCTTTTCAAAAAGGTTCCCAGCTTTGCTAGAAATAACAGAGTAAAAACTGTTTAATGAGTCCTGTGGCTGAAAAAAAAATTAGAAATGAAAGTAACAAATGAATAGCAAGAAGAAATCTACTTAAAACCAAGCATTCAATCTCCACAATCAGTCACTCAACCTGACAGTCAGGAAAGATGAGATTTCATGTGGTTCAAATGTGTTATATTTCTAGTCTCATTTCTCAGATGTCAGGGTTTTGTTGCAGTTTTAATAAATGCAAAAGATGCTATCTAACTTTTGCCAAAAATAATTTAAAAAACCCATTAAAACGAGTTATGATCTCCAGAAAGAAATTTATTAGAAAATGAATGACTTACAAAGCACCTGCCTTTAGGACCATAAAGAAGGCTCATGTAGGCTTTAAGAAGTATTTTTTTAAATCCCAAATATCTATTACCACATATTATTAACAAAACTCTAGCTGACCTTTTCTGTTATAGGACTGATAATTTTATGCCTGTCATTGCATAATAAAATAATTATATCACTAAGTAGAAACATGAAACTTGATTAATACTGTGCATTTTCCAGACTCACAAAAGCACGTGAGTCCAAGCACTTCCATGCCAGCTATAATATTCCCCTCATATTGGTAGTAACAACTCTCTGCCCCTCCACAAAATGTTACTATTCCAAAGTTTAGCTGATCAGCAGAAACAGACACACATCACATCCAAAATTACAGTTTTTCTGCTAATGAGCACGTAAAAATAGCAGACCTCTTCCAGAAGTCTTGCTCCAAGCCCATATTTAGCCTCTCAGTTTGTGGGCACATCCCTTTCAAGGGCAGGTTCCCACAGAAGTAAGATCACTTCTTGCCAACTTCAAGTCTTGAAGCAATCAAGGTCATCCCTTATTTCTACATTTTGAGGATGGAAATACATCACATGCAAAGGTTTGGAAGGAATACAAAGGAATTTTACATACAAAGGAATGACAAAGGCCAAAACATGGGATTAAAGAAAAAAATTATATATATATATATGTTTAGAAATCATTCTTCCACCTCAAGCAACTAATTCTATTTCTCATCCCAATATTTTTGATGAAATAAAGTTTGGCATAGTTACATAGCACCAGCTTGGCATCAGAGGGGGGCAAAAATGAGCTCAAAAATCTGGCTGGCTTTTACAGTGGATAGCAGAGCAAAAATGCAGACAGAGTGCCTCAAATGAGAGTGCTGGGAAGGGGGAATTTTACCCTTTGCAAGCTGCTGGGTTGAGGAAGACTGTTGCTTTCTTCAATGGCATAGTGGCACGGATCAGCTGGTTGCCAAAAGCCTAAGAAAGAGAAAAAGAGCAGGGCTCAGTTTATCTTTTAAGTACACTGCTAAAACAGTTCAAAATAATGCATCTCTGCAAATGTCAATGGGCTTTCAAGTCTCATGACATTCAAATGACTGCCATTGTACAGGTCTCTTATTCAAAGACCTGTACCCTTAGCAGCAGCTCACATCTCTGTCATAAATACTCTTTAGCTCATTTTTACAATTCCACCACCATTTTGTTTGTGTCAACCTCTGGTTTTCTGCAATGGGCAGAGATCCAGGGAGCTCTCCTTGACTCCAAGGTTACTGGATTTTCTTTCCTTATGTAATTCTCATACACCTGCCTGCCACCTTCTTTCTGCATTCTTTCCAACTTCTAAACTTTAATTCCTCTGTCTCTTCTACTCATTTTAGTATTTTCTATGCTTCAGTTTTTGAAGACAGGAAAGATAATTACAAGAGAATCTGCCTTGACCTATAAGCAAGCCCACTGTTCCTTACACTTTTTTTTAAGCTAATCTCTTTCTATAAAAATCACTCAATTCCTCTTCAACTGTTAATCCAATTCTGAAGAGGCGTCTCAAGTTTAAACTCTTTGAGAGTTCCTCCACAAAGCCTCTTGCACTTTGTACCTATTTCCAAAGCTCTTCAGCACAGGCAAAGAAATACAAAACTTCCATGTGTGTTACATCCTGCTCTGTAAGTCTTTAGAAGGTCACTTAAAGGCATCCTCACTGATACACCCAATCAAGCTGGATTTGAACACAAGGAATACAACGTATTCAGCAATACCATCCAGAAGCCCCAGAATGAGTAGGAACCAAGGACTACTGTGCTGAACATGGCCCAGTCAACTGTCCCTGGCTTTTTTTCTCCTTTACCTTGAAAACTAACCCCCTAGCAGGAATTTTTATATTGAAGGAGGTGATACTGTACCCAAAGAACAGTACATTTTACTGCTTGTTAGCTGTTCAAACTTATTAATTCCACTTGCAAACTTTGCTCAGGAAAACTCAATTTAAAGAAGGGTACAGCTGGCTGTGCTGCTTAAAACATCTGAATTTCTTCTTCAGGAAAGAAAAAGGATGAGAGAAGTTGCTGAGAGTAAAGAAATCTTCAAAGAAAGTGAAATAAATCAATAGCTCTTAAGCTGTAATCAAAGACCAGCTGGAAAACAGACCAACTTATTATATTGCAATTGTTGGGTGGGAATTGGGGAATAGGGGACCTCTAGCATGTTACAGCTGTTAGAAACAACTAATTATTTGCTTGGGGGGCACAATGTGATGTATTTGCATGCTCCAAACAATCTAACAAGGCTCTAAACAACCCAACAAGGCTCATAAAGATTTTATTAGTAATGACATAATTGCTTCTTTATGTAATACACTTAGACATTTATGTTACATACAGGGGCATTTCTAAAGCAAATGCTGATTTGTAAGACAGGAAATAAATAATAATGCAACATTCTAGAAGTCTTTTAAAGCAGAACATAAGTAAAGACAACTAATAGTCATACAATAAAAATGGTTATTAAATATATATATGAAGGTGTAATTTAGGTAAATCAATGCCTTTTTCACTTTCTTGTCAAATGCCCACTTCCAGGTATTGTATTTCTGGACTTCTAAACTGACAATCACTATTCTACAACTATGAAAAATCCTTTACACAAAGCTTTTATACTGCTTCATGAATACCAGCAAAGAAACAACATTCCTTTACAGAAAACTATCTTTGAGTGAATTGTTTGCAAGCTCCTCTTTAACATGAGTTCAGCAAGAACAAGGTCAATCAGCAAGACTGATTTGCCAAGGAAGTCCAAGTCAGTCAACACTGACTTATCCCAGAGACAGAGATGTAAAAATGTTAAAAATATGATTAATGGCTTATTATAGAATCTTTCCATAGTCATCTGCCACACCAAGGCTGTCATCATAAACTGGTATTTAAATTCAGACACACGTGGCAGAACTCTTGCAGGACGTGCAGCTGTCGTGGATGCTTTCTCAGCAAGGCAGCTCCCTCATCAATCTGATAATGTAACAAGCTTAAAAACCAAAAAAATCCAATGTAAAAATGCTAAGAACTTCACACACACTTCATTCAGACTAAACTTTTTCTTTGGAGAGTTTGCCTCTATTTTTTCCAACATTTCTACACAGCATTATAAAAGCAACTAGCGTTTTTCAAACTATTTTATATTGTTATTATTCTGAAGAACATACCAGACACTTAATGCCTTAATGCAGTACTGCTGTGTGTTTTCAAGCACTATTTGGCACTGACACATCAGTGAAAATGGAAATTACAGCAAGAATTGATTACTAGGCTTTCTGGTTCATTCTTTTCTCATGCAGGAGTCTTCTGCAGGACATTTTCCCAGGCTTTAACCACTAAAATTGCAGGAAGCTCTACTGACAGTGCTTTTGTATTTTCATCTGTAAGAATAAGGCATAATAGAATAGAACTTGTGACTTAATAACTGGATTTAAGAAATGGGAAATTCAGGATTTCCACAATAGAACTATCTGCTGGTACCAGTCCTTTCCTTAGCACTTACTCCTTTTTGGCAACACACACAAACCACTTCATCAATGCCTTTTAAAAAATTGGTTTAATTTGGTCAGCATGCTCCAAATTCTGAGGTATTAACAGCTATTTTTTGTGATATAAAAAACTTCTATCACATTGTCATTATGCAGTAAAGTTGAATATTGAAAACATAAGAATCTGAAATTACAAGTATGGTTTATGAAAGCAGTATTTTCAGAGAAAGATTTTCTTTTTTTTTTCATGAGCAGTGAGTTCCCTTACATCTATTCTGGTATGAAGATCCATTGCACAAGACAAGTTGCTGTGAAAATCTTTCAACAGCAGGCAGGCTAAAATTGGGATAATTCAGGTGCACAACACTTCTCTACTGTGAAAAATAATTTTCACCATTCTACTCAGGCCCCAGTACGTAGCAATGATGGGAGCAGTGTTATACCCAGCAAAGCATCAAAGATCTGTCATGAAAGAAGCAGGTTTAGAATAAACTTTATTTGTGGGAGGTAAAAGCTTTTAAAATCCTACAGAAGTGATGTCATCCATGGACAGCAGCACTTACACCTCTACAAGACTGCTTATTAAGGACAAGATTTCCTTGTGGGAATATTACAGTATGGGAGTTTGTTGACTGCTGTTTGCCCATGCAGGCCCTGAGAGAGTAACTCTCCCCCTCTGAACAGTGGCCTTCTTGTCACTGATCAGCATCAGGCTGTCCCCATTAAGATCCCAGTACATGGGTCCCAAAAGAGCTGGGTCAGGCACTCACCACAGCTGGCAGCCCTGATAAAGCCACTCAGGGTCAAACAGACAAGGGCAAGGTCTCTGCAGCTGAGCACTGGCTCGAACTGGTTTGTGCTGCTTCTGCCCAGACTGCACCTCTCCTGGTAGGGCTGGGATTTCACTCTTATCAACAAATCATCTTCCTGCAAGGAGTTTACAGGCACAGAGCAATTGCATGTGCAGCAAGGGAGGTCTGGGTAGCTCCAGAAGGGACTAAGATCACCCCAAGGACAACACTGCACTTCCCTGCAGCAGTGCCAGGACACTCAAGGGACAGTACCCCCATCCATCCCCAGGCATTGAGGGAAAAACACAGATGGCATCATTGTAAGGCTTGTCACGTAGGAAAGGCCCGCTGGGAAAATCTCAGGAGCCCTGCACAACCAAGATAAGAGGGAGATTTTCATCTAATTTAATTACTTTAAACAGTATTACCTGGGCTTCTTGGCATGCGGCTCTTCGTACCAGGTCATCACTATCAGGTAAGACAGAAAACAGAGGGGACATTATGTTGTGTAAGTTTAAAACAATTTTCTCATTTAAAAAATGTAGGTACATATCCCTTTTACACACAGTTTGACAACACTGAAACAGAAAAATACCCCAAAACATTTTAAGGCTATAACACCCCCATTTATGCACACATGCATATTTTTTTTTCTGCATGTGCACATAAACATTCTTTCTACAGAAAAGAAAAGCAGAAAACAAAGGATAACAAGTTTGCTGAGATTACATAAGCTCTGGCACACTGTGTAACTGTGATTTATTTGTTAAATTGCTACATAACTGTACTCCAGAGCTCAGGTGTGGGTTTTTCCAATGTTCTTGCTGCCTAGTGTTTACACTGAAGGTACTCACCATTGTGGCAGTGTAGAAGGGTTCTAGAGAGGACTTAAGTCTTTGTGTAGTACAAGTGTGATCTCTCCTCTCCACCAGTTTGCAAGCCAAATACACATTAATACAGCACCTCCCACCCACCTAGGTTTGAGCACTGCCCAAAGCAGTAACTCAGGGAGGTGAAAAACACTCATCTCCTTAAGTGAAGTGTAAAAACAAAAGAGGGATCATCAGTGTTAGGTATGTCACAGATGGTCTTTTCAGAAATACATTCCTGACTTGTCACTGGCAAGCAGGGTATACAGATGGGAAGCACTGGAGGCACAGCTACTGAGTGAGGAATGAAAGTCTATTCCTGCCCCAGCCCCAAAAATGCCCTATTTCCCCTTGCACACAAAATGGCAAGTACTGTTCTGCTGTGCCCAGAGTCTTGCCTGTCCTCTAGGTACCAACACTTTCCATCCTTCAGCTTGTCCTTGCCAATACCTGGCAAGGCCACCTATTTTTGTCTCCAAATATCATGTACAAAAAAAACCCACTTACAGCCAGCATACCAAAATGAACATTGTATCAAGCTAAAGGATTAAAGGCCAGCCTTAATCACAAAAACAGATGACTGGGAGAACAGCACACATCTGCCCCAAAGTGTGGCTCATCAGGCCAAACCCTGCCATGGAAATGGCAGAAGAGAAGGCAAGGCAAAGGCACACCCAAGTGCCATCTATTTGATTCCACTGGTTTACAGTATTTATCTGCCACTGGAACAATGTAAGCTGCTCTTTTTGGCATCACCAAGAGATTCTGCAATGCCATAAAACGAGAAGACTTCAGGTGAGATATAAAATTGGGTTCTGAGAAAATAACTACAACATAAAAGCCACAGATTTATTCCTGGTAATAATGGAAAGACAAAGCAAGAGTTCAAGCATGGAAAAAGAAAATATGTGAATAATATCTCATCAGGATAACAAGTAACTGGAATGTCTGCAAAAAAATTCCTCAGAGGCATGCTGTCATATTTGCTCCTTAAAACCAAAGGAGTAGATAATTTGTATAAAGCACCTGCAAGATCACTTAGAGGAGTGACAGCCTTGGGTTTGATTGCAGTAATACGATGGAAATGTTAAAATAACTGTGCAAAGGTTGGTGTTCCAAGCTGTGCAACAGCAGAGTCACAGCTCATTCCAGCTCAGTCAGGACAGTGTCACAGGCTGAGTCCACAATGTGCCACTGAGGGCATGTCCCTCACACAGGGACATTTTCCCCCCGTCTGTGACTACAAGTGACTAAAGCAAATAGAAAATATTTGTGATTTCAATACATAAAGTTGAAATATTATGGGATATCAGGGAGCCCCCACTACCAAATGATGGCTGCACAGTTGATGTCTTCGAGAATTGCTGTCCTAACCTTCTGAACAAATCCCAGCCAAACACACATTATCTGTTTACTTCACATTGATGCTATTTTGTTCAGAAGTCAAGCTCTGTCACCCTGTTGGCCAGTCTGTTTTCTTGGTGATCCCAGCTTTATATCAGTGTTAACTGCCTTTAAAATGAAGTCCAGCAACACTTTCCAAATGCAAGCAGAAGATATTGTGCTCTCTTTCTCAACCTTAAAGATCCTCAAAACTGTCAAGGATTCACTTCAATGAGTCTTACCCATAAAAATTAAGCTTGACAGCTTAGATGTCAACATTTATGCTGATTTTCTCCTGCACTGAAGCACTTAAAGAGACAGAAGAAGCCTACTTCAACACTTACCATGTTGGTGTCAAAGGAAAAGTTTAGATTCTGAGACCAGATGAATCATTTACCATCAAGCAATTTCCAGGTGATTTGTCTCACTTCTCCAGCAGCACAGCACCCAGAATCCCATGCCATCCCAGCCATACTCATAGGATTTCCACTTAATTCAACTGGGACATTTCAAAGTCATCTGAGTTTGTCAAGGATGTCCCAAGTTTGGTTTAGAGATGCCAGATGACAGGAATTTTTTTATTTCCTTAAAATATGTCAACACTTAATGAGCTTCAAACTCCAGAACAAACAGCACAAGTGTACTCACAGGGATGCATCTGTAAGAACGGCAGTCCTCCTCCTGCATCACAGCTGTTGCATTTACTCACCTCACATGGCTCACCTAAAGAACCTCAAGAGGGTCTCCAAGTCCTCTGCAGGTCACAACAATCAATAAATAGAGCTAGAAAAATGTGAAAACCAGCTAAAAGGTAACTTCTTAAAGCCTTCTGCTTCGGCATGTATTCATTCTCAAAATATGAGTGCTCACAGCTCCCAGAGAAGATGAGACTTTAATAATAAACGTAAGATATTGTTGATTTTTTTTGTACTTTATTGTCTACTGTTAGGTAGTAACAAAGCCTTTTCAACAATGCTCAAACATGAGCAGGTGGAGGCAGAGGGAAATTGCTCCACTGCCTTAAAGAACACACAGAGATTTCTTCTGACTTGCACCATACCCACAGCAAACTAAAAATCAATTTTTACTTTATGTTTCCCCTAAGGCCTTATCTACACGATTCGGCCTTAAAGCCAAACAGACAAGCAGTGTTGCATCTGCTGGCCAACTCAGGGCTGTCTTCCTGCTGTGAGAATTAAGCATCACACAGATTACAGCTGGGCCAACTTGCTTAAGCAGTGAAAAATTGGGAAACGGAGAGGAACAAACAGTGGCAGCAGGGTATGGAAGAAAGACACTGTCCTAGGCTGAACCCACAGCCAGAACATTCCCTGCAAAGCCTCAAGGCCAGCAGCCACAGCAGCACAGATCTGTGGAGAACAGAGCAGGCTCACACTACAGGATGGAACCAGCACAGAAAGGACTCAAGAGTGACTGTGCAGAGCTCCCCATGCCCCAGCTGTGCCAGGCTGTCAGCACACAATGCTCTGAGAACACAACATCTGTGTGCCTCACCTGGACAGGGCTGTTCTGATCTCTCTGCAGCACCCCTAGTGCAGGACAGCTCCTGTCCTGAACCTTTTCAGCTGCAATAGGGCATTAACACTCTTATAATTTAGTAAGGCTGCTCCTCAAGCTGAGGCTCAGTTCTGTGCCCAAGTGCCAGCACAAGCCAGTGTGGAAGACAACAAAGTTGAATTGAAGCTGTTTGAGGCTTTCAGCTGCAGCAAGGGTCTGTGTTAGATCCAATGAAAGCAACTCCCCTAAAAGTGATCACACTACAAATGTAAAAAGAAGTTCAGATCTCATTCCAAAATGGGTTAGCAGCATTAAATCTAAGACTATTAAACAGACTCAAATATGAAGAAGCCTGAAGTTCAGTGTCTGCACACCAAAACACAGAGTTTTGTGAGGAGAAACTTGACCAAAGCTGTGCACATGGGATCAGTCCTCAGGAGCTGTATCTGAACTCCCGAAAAAGATTTTATCTTAGCAGAGAGCTTTTTTTGGCTCCTCCTAATACAGCAAAAGCACAGAATCCTCTTTACTGGATATTAGAATTAACTTCCATCTTGGCCTTGGAAGGGCATGAAAGACAAATCTTAGGTTTCATCAGCTTTACCTAAGACTCAGAATTTATACTCTGGTTTTTTTGACAAAGTTATGATGAAATAAAGTCAGCTACTCAGGAAGTATATGCAGAAAGGTGACAAAGTGAGTTATCAGCTGGCAAACACACAGAGACTAACATTTAAATTGTAGATAACAGCACCGCTCAGGATTACTGGCAGGCAGTCAAAGACTCAGGTGCTTTGCCAGCATTTTTTACTGAGAATGTCTATACTTTAACATGTAGAGAGTAAAACTGTGATGAGTCCACTGCCTCAGTAGAATGTTCAGGGTCTCCATCCTGACATGGTGATGATCATTTATGCAGTGACATCACTCTTAACAGTCTGGTCAAATATGACAATCAGTTCAGCTGATGTCCATCATGCTGGAGATTCCATTTCTGCTGATTTGACAGAGCTGGTAACTCACTGCACCCCTTGGGGATACAAAGAACAGCTGCAGCTCAATGCAGGAAAGGTGACTCAGGACATCAAGTTGAGACAGGATTCCAAACTTGGGGAAAATTTTAGAACAATCATACGGTAAAGAACAATCTTTATTTGTAATCAAGCTCCCCTTTGTATGTTAAGCAGGAGTATGTTACTGTGTCTGAGCACACATCTGACAATCTGCATACCCTGCAAGCTTTGATGTAGGATATTAAATTGTCTCTTGCACCTGTAGCATGATATAATAAAGATTAAAATGAGCCTAATATATAAATTCATGCAATCCAGCGAAATTAAAGACAACCTCACATACAGCAACACTGAGTTATCCTCCTACTTCTCAGATAGCACAAAACTATTTGCTATCCTAAATGCAAGACAATGGATTTTTAAAACATATTCTTTTATGAGAATAAAAAGAATTTTAAGATGCATTATGTTTTTGCAAGGATGGCAATGGGGTTCTAGTTAACAGTAGTTCAACCAGACATAACTCCAGTCACTTGACACATGAAAAACCTTTGCCACCTCCTGACTGACACCCCTGTTGAAGAGGTACCTTCTATACTGACATACTTAAAAGGGCTGAATAACACATGGGGGAAAGGGAGAAAGTACAAGGTTTCCTCCTTTTATTCTTGCTGCTCATCCAAACTCCTTCCTTTTAAATCAGTCAGTATTTGAATGAACACCTCCCAAACTGAAAGGCTAATAATACACTGATCCAGAAACTAAATGCTGCAGGAAGAAAGTACCAGGACTAAGCAGCCCCTCAAACTTTACAGTTCTTGCCATCCACAACCTTTAGACCAACTCAGTGATGATCCATCACACTCCAGTGCCCCTCTCTTCCCTTTACACCCGAGGGAGCACAAGGGCATCCACAACAGGCTGCCCAGCACAGTCTTCAGGGTGTGCAAGGGGGACTCCCACATCCCTTTCCAGGCGGGGAAGAGGCACTGGGAACAAGCCTGGAAAAGGTAACATTCTTCTTGTCCATATAGCATCCTCCAAAGTCTTAAGGAAGTACTTCAGAGCTCTTCTGTCCCTATGAGCTTGTAGAGACTGACTACAGAAGAGCTGGCACTTATCTTCAGGACAGAGTGTTATTTACAATGGCTTCACTTAATGCAGGCATCATGGCTGCTGCATCCAAAAGAGGAAGGAACCTTGAGGAGTCAAAAAAGCAAATCACCTTCTCCTTGCAAGAGAAGTATTTTAGAAAACCCACAAGGACAGAAAGAGGGATGCAGGATGGCAAACAAAAACCTTCTTTGGCTGCAAATAAATGACCAACATCTTAGCTACTTCCAAGAAGTCAGAGGCTAATCTGAAACAACGCTGTGCTAAAGCAAGGCCCTACATCAAGAACTTTTGACGCCAGAACCAAAGCACAAGACTTCAAAACTTTCAAACACTGAAAGTAGTAGCTACAGCCTACATCAAAGTCTCACTGAGCTGTCTGTCATCACAGCATCACAGGATTTCCTACCTTCCATCTCCAGTGTCTCCTAAACAAATGCTGTATTTTCCTTTACAGATAATCAGGAGATTGGAGAATGGGATACGTAAAATTTTTCTGCCCCCAGTACATCACCTGGGTTAAAGCACCATGCCTTGGGGCAAACAACCCCTACATACTGAAATTTAGATAACAAAGATTCCCTTTCTGGTTGTTTGCCTTTCATATTTTCCTCCTTATTCCCCACCACATCACCTGTGGCACACCCCACGTTCTCTGTGATCCAAACACAATTTCACTGCTACCACACAAGAAGTGAATGTACATCTGAAACCAACAGCACACAGGCACAAGAACTCCCAGACACAACCTGGAGTTGGGACACTGGGACATGCTGGGACAACAAAGGGGACACTGAGCCTCTGCTTCAAGTAAGAAGCAAGCAACTAAAGCAGATGTACTGTGCAAAACAAAGGCTGATTTAATGCCAAAGTCCCTAGGCAAAAGGATGTGAAGAAGGGGAGTATAAAAACAACATAAATAGATTTATTTTCCTAACTCTTCCACCGAGGCTTTGGCAGCATTGCAATGTAAGCAGAAAAGAGCACTGCTAAAAACCTGACTAAACAATTAAAAATCATTAAAACAGTGACAATAAAGAGCAAAAAATTAATAGTTTTAAAAAATAATTTGGTTACACCTGCTTTTCAGTCAAATGCATCAACCATAATCTTGAAGGACAAGGATTAAAATATAAACTCAGCTTTTTAAAAACCACGAATGAGGACTTCACTTAGTGTAAGGGACATTTACTCCACAGGGAAGCAGTGGGAATGACACCACTAGCTATAACTTGTGTGAGGAGCAGCTGACAGGCTCCTTCCAAGCTGGGTGGGCGACAGCAGCAAAGACCACACCAGGGAGGGACAGCACAAGGCTGCAGGTGCCAGGCCTCAAGGGAGAGACAAGGACTTCTGCTACAGCAGAAAGGAGGTGGGAAAACCCACAGAGAAAACCCACCACGTTGGGATGGGCCTCGCTCAGCACATCCTGCAGGCCTGGCTCCAGTCATCCTCATAATACGGGCTAAAAGCAAGCGAGCTGAAGGCACGCGTATGGCTCATGACATTCTTTTTCAGAAGACAGAAAACCTTCTCCTCTCCAAGAGGCCCCAGCACTGCTCATGCCAGCCAGACATCCTCTCTGTTTAAACCTCCCGCCCGAACCCGCCCCGGTCTTACAACACGGCTGAGGTGGGAAGGCANGCCCGGCCCGGCCCGGCTGGAAACGGCTCCCGGGCCCCGCGTTCCGGCACACAGCCGGCCGCTCCGCGCGGAAACACGCGGCAAAAACACACGAAACAAACAAACAAACGAGCAAAGAAATCTACGAGAATCCCAAGAAAAGAGTTTTCACTCTTCCCAGAGTCCCGGCGTTCGCTGCCTTGCTCCAGCCCCCCAGAGGACCCATGGCCATGGGCTCTGACGCTGCCGGGAGAATGAAGAGATGGAGATGGAGATGATGAGATGGTGGAGATGAGATGGAGATGAGATGATGAGATGGAGGGATGGAGATGGAGGAATGGAGATGGAGGAGGTGGAGATGGAGGTGGGGATGATGGAGATGATGGAGATGATGGAGATGGACATGGTGAGATGGAGGGATGGAGATGGAGGAGGTGGAGATGGAGATGATGAGATGGAGATGACGTTGAGATGGAGATGACGTTGAGATGGAGATGACGTTGAGATGGAGATGATGATGAGATGGAGATGATGATGAGATGGAGATGATGATGAGATGGAGATGAGATGGAGGTGGAACGTAGCAGAGGACAGAAGTGAACAGGTCTTTATTCTGTTTCAATAAAAATACCCATGGTGCTGCCCCCACCTGCACAAAAACAAAAACAAAACAAAAACAAAAAAACCCACAAACCCCATAAGTACCCCTAAGAAAACCCCAAACCTGCCAAAACCACCAAACACAAACCAACCAACCAAAACACAGAAAAACAAACCCAAAGAAAATCAAAATGCAACTCAGAAGTAAAACAAAATCACAAACAACAAACCAAAAATATTCCAGAACACGCAGTTAGAAGAAAGCTTTGAAGGGAATGGGCAAAGGCAGCTATGAAGATATGAAGATAACACACACACACACTGTTGGAATTCACATACCACATTCACCAATTGTGGCTGAATAAAATGCACCTGCTCATCTTTCCTACCTATCAATAGAACATTTGAGCAATTGATCCCCCTTTGGCATAAAATTCAAATTAGAGAAGTTTCTGTGTCTACTAGGATCACACTGTGTGGTTCAGCAATGGCTCCAGTGTACAATATCCAATCCTGACACCCTTCACAATGCATTTCTAATGTTCTTTTCACAAATGGAACCTTGGCTCCTTCCCAGTCACTGTCCTGGTGGCTGCTCTCTTCCCTTTGCTCCTGGGGCTCCCTTGCATTTTTCCCAAAGCTTCTCATGACACATCAGAGAATGTGAAAAGCTGCAGAGATTTCACAAAAGTGCTGAGTTATTCAGAGAGATCCCATCCTATAAGAAAGGAAGAGAGACTTTGGCTATTCCTAACAATCTTTTGGCTAAGTAAGTGATATGAGGGAGCAGTGGTGCTTTTATAGACCACTCTTGATAGGGACCTCAGTTTGCAGACTCAGGAGAGCAAGGATGCACCCTGGCAAGGGACCAGCTGGTCAGGGTAATGAATGTAACACTGGACAAAATTATTTTTCTGTATAATTTTTCCCTCTTACAATAGGCCATTTTAGCAATTAAAAAACATCAAAGTAAATAAAATGGCATTTTCTTTTTTTTTTCTTTTTTTTGTTTTCTTTGGGTTTTTTTTGTTGTTTTTTTGTTTGTTTGTTTGTTTTTTGGTTTTTTTTTGGTAAAATGTTTCTCCATATCCTTCTGCTTAGCAATGTCAGGATGACATTCTGGGTATGTCAAAGTCTGTTCTGCAAAAATCAGGTTGATGCAGAAGATGGTGCAGAAAACACTCTGCTGTTAGTGATGAGAAAAGCTAATTAAACACTATGGATTAATTTCCCTACTATGTTTTGGGTTTTCTTTTATCTTTATTTTGTAGAGCAGAAGATCTGTTTTTGGTTTATTTTTTCTTTAAATAAGAGAACATTAAATTATCTTCTCCTGATTAATATTTCAGGCATAACCTCATACAGTAGCCATTGCTTCCCACTTAAAAATTGCAGGTTCATCTGTCCAGTGCACCTTGGTGTCCTGAGTACATGCACTTGATGCAGTGCTGAATGTTCCAAGTGGTGTGGAGTGATGAAATGTCCTACTTTTCTTTTGGTGTTTGTCCTACTTTTTTAGAGGATTCAGGGGTATGGCCAACTGCTAACAGCAATGATAGCCACAGATAATAGTACTCTCCTCCTTTTCTTCACTTATGAAAAGATTGTGTGCTGATAAATGCTTTTCATATTCATAATTCTCATGTGGTGCCACAAATAAATTACAAACATCTATAACTTCCTATTTTGCAACCAAGTCTACCGAGTACAGTTATGTTCATTAATGATGTTTCCAAAACAAGCTTGAATTTTTAAAAGAAAGCCTCTTTAGTATTCTATTACATGTTCAGAGTAGTCAGAAAAAATGCTTAAATATATGGAAGACCTGAGTTTCTCTAAGATGGTTGAATGGCAATTTTCCGGTGTTCATAACCCTGAAAACACATCAGAATATAAGTGAGAAATTTTACCTCAGTTGCTAGTTGTCTTCAGCATCCCTAACAGAGGGACTTGATCCTGCTTTGGACAGGGTGAGGTCCAGAGGTCCCATGCCATCATCCTTCTGGGACTGGGTGACACTATCTGAGACTTTGGGTTGGTGATTTTTGACGTGGGGCCTTTTGAAGAGAGATTTCCTTAGAAGAAAGAGAAGAAAGTGCAGACAGCAATGACAGATTGTGCACTTGTCTTTTTACTTGGCTTCACTTAGAATGCAGTGTCCATTCCCAAATTCCTCCTGGCAAACACATATGTCCTAGTTTTTGGCTGTGGCTGTCTGATCACCCTCAAGGTAGATCACACCTGCCATGCTGTGCATGTACCAGGTACTTCTCTTTTAGCTGTCCTAGTTTTCTGCATGTCAGATCAATAGAAGTAGGTATTAGAATGTGTGCAATGGAAAATGAGAGGATAAAGTCTGATCTTGAGCATCCTCTAGATTTTGCACTGTAGTAATTTTTTAGGCCAAGTAAAATTCCTGCTCTCTTTTTCATAACACTGTTCAGAGGAGGCTGGAATGTGTGATCTTGTTTTCTTACAATTGCTAGGTTTTTGTAAAAAACAGACTAATTAAAAAAGCTGCTCTGTAACTCTTAATATTTGACTGGACATGTGTCACCTAAAATTATCTCACAAGCTGTGTATGAAGACAGGTGAACACCTCATCCTGGTTACTCATGCCTGACCCTTTTATGATGAGTAATTTTTTTATCATCCTGTCTCTACCATCAGTTCCAAGCCTGTTAGCAGGAGAAACTTCAGATCATGCTTCAGGCACATACTTATTTTTTATTTTGGAGAAGTCACATCCTCAGTCATCTCAGTGCTCAGCCACAGAATGTAAAGGAGACAGCAGAGAGGTTTTTGTCTACTGCTTGGCAATGCCCTACAATTGATAAGGACAGAAAATCATGTAGTGTCCATTTCTCTCCAGCACAATCTGTGCCTATGTTTGCATAAAAGAGAGACCTCCCCAGTCCAGTGCAGTCCTTCTGTCATCCTTACAGCAGTGGAGAATTGGGACCCCTCAGCCTGCTGCTTATTCTGGCATTTGAGACTCTTTTATTGATGGTCTGAGGCTATGGAACAGCAGTGCTGTCAGCACATCCCGTGCCATCACGGTAATTCTGCCTCTTCAGGTGCGCTCTTACAAGTAAAATGCAAATAGCTACTTGTGTTGCAAAGAGCCCAAACGGAGTGCTCTGCAGGAGCTGTGTGTTTACTGCAGCGATGCAAGTCCGTGTTCCTGCCAGACCGAGGCAGCCTTGTCTGTCACAGCCCGCCCACACCCCCTGTTTTTAACATGATTAACATCCCTGTGGCCAGAGTGACAGGGAAGAGCATCCTCACACAACCTTCGGGCTTTTGTGCAGCTGACGAGGAGAAAAACAGAATCTAAATATTTCCGTGTCACTGACCCAGCAAGGGAGATTATAATTTGCTTTGTTTTAATTCTACAACACCTGGACACCAAGCACGGTTTAAACAGAGAGCTCTTTTCCTTGCTGGATGTGAGCAGCACTAACTGGATCCTTCTCCAGATCAGGCTGTGGGATGGGAGCTCCAGCCTTTTAGGCACATCCACCTCTGAATTTTCTTAACCACAAGCCACAGGCACAGGCTTGGCTGCAGGCAGAGCTCTTTCCCTTGCTGTCCAGGAGGGTCCCTGGGCTAGCTGAAGTCCCTGGTGGGCTCCCCAGTCTGCATCTCTCTGCTTCTGGTCTCCTGGTTTTATATCCAGAGCCTGAAGCTCCTCCTCCCCAGTGTGTCCCGGGTCCCACTCCATTCTACCCTGGCCCATGATTTATGTAAGAGAGAGGAGCACTGCAGCCACTGAAGCTAATCAAAGTTCCTGCCTGTGAGAGCAGAGAAAGTTCATGATGGATTCTCTTGCCCTCATTTCCAGCTCTGCCTGGAGGTGTGATTCCCTGGGGCAGTCATGTCTGCAGTCAGTGCCTGCTCCACTGGTTTGGAGAAAGAACTGAATCACATTGGCAGGGTTTTTGGTTGGGTAACTCAAAGAAATTCTGCACAAGAATAATCCCTCCCTTCTTCCCCCTCCTTGCTCTTCCTTGGCTCTTCTGTAAGCAGAACTCGACCTGAACTTCACCCTCCCTAGAAGGAAATTCAGGAGCGTGCCTAGCGTATTTATATGGCAAAACCCACCACCTTTACACCCTGCCCCCTCTTCCCACATGCCAGCTATTACACAGAAATATTCCCTGATTCTCTGAGTTTATTAACCTTTTTTTCAAGGGAATGAATAGAGATATTCACAGCTTTTCAACAGCAGCAGAAACCCATTAAATTGCTCTGTGGCAATCTTGTCAGGAACTTGTTCCTTTAGCAGAGACATGTTACACAAGGCTCTACACTCACTCCCAAACCATTTGGATTCAGTAAATGCAGGTGCCACTGAGGCAATAACATGAGCAGGCCTGGACTCTAAACTTTGAGTGTAGTTAGATCTCCTCTGGGTCTGCTCCAAATGGAGGAACAAGGCCAGTGCCCTGGGACTGGGATCTATCCATTTGTCCAGTAGCACAAGCCCCTGCACAGAAATTTCCTGTGCTGATTCTACTCTGCTTCTCAGTGAAGGTCTCAGAGAGAGCTACATCAAAGACATCAGTTTTGTTGCTGGTACAGGTTCCTACCCTCAAGAAAGTCCTGCTGACTGAGGCTAAGGTCGCTCCTCTGTGAGCTCATGCTGTTACTATGGTACTGAGACATATGAGAGGACTCAGCATAGAAAACAGGATAGCAGGAGGGAGAGAGAAGGAGGGAGCCCAAATGCACAGTGCAGACCTGCCTGCAGGATGTTCCCCTCTTAGCAGTGCCTGTTTGGAAGGGATGTAGCTTCCACCCAGCAGGCTGGAAGCACCAAACCTCTCCTGCCTTACATCTGCAGGCAGGAATTATCACTTCTGCACTGAATCTGAGTGAGGGATGTAACCCATGAGACTCCTCACTCATTTTGCTTTTGGCAGAGATTAATACTCGTGGTTTAACAAAAGAAACAAGTCTTATTAGCTCCTTTTATCCCCGTTGAAGAGCTGGTTGAGAGAGAGTAGGAAATTAAGGCTTTTACACTGTTCCTTGATTTCAGTGCATCCACAAGTATTACATATACTTACCTATATTCACACTGAGACTCTGCCTACCCAAAAATCCAGCTGCTGCTATATACCATCCTGCTTATGAACCATAGCCAGATGATCTTGTATTCAGAAGAGCTCCTGAAAACTACTAATATATCTGCAGCAATGGCTCATTTTTCACTGAGGCAGTGACATCCTAATCTATGGACCAGATGGAGTGGGGCCTTGGGCAATTGTAATCAAAGAGCAACAGCCATAGTTTGAAGGAAAGAGATTCCCTGTTGGTTTTCTATTAAATGCTTCTATTTTCATTTTCTTTTGACTCAATTGTGTGCATCACCATGCCCCACTGAACACATCTGGCTGACATCTTAGATCACATAGCCAGCACATCACTGTGTTTGCTCAAAGTTTCACTCCTTCCAAAGTCAGTGGCAATGCTCTGTGACAACGACTTGCTTTATCCTTGTCCTTAGGTGGAGTTTGGGGATCAGCAGAAGGCGTTGCAGGCAAAAGCAGCTTGAGAAAATCCATCATTGTAATGATGAACCACTCTCATTCCTTTTCACCAACCAAATACCTTTGCTGCTGTAGAAGGTAGAAGATTAATTTGCCTTGGATGCTGGAGTGCAAAATATGACCACTTAGAAAAAGTATAATCCCACTGAGTTGCTATGAATTGGTCCAGTGCAGTCCCTGCCAAAAGATACAATCTGCATCTTATACTGCCAAGGACCTTTGCTCACAAATTGTAACTGGCCACTTCATCAGTCTGTGAAGTAGCAGTCTAAACGTCTTCAGGTGTTGATGAACACATCATTGTATTGTCTTTTTCTTTTCTCTCAGGAAATCAGCTAAATTAGAATAAAATCTGATATTCTGCTTTCTCATAGCTTTCAGCTATTTAAAGGTAATCACTTTTCCTGTGAGAAAAAAGTTGTTGGAGTTGCAGATCCTGTTGTATATACTGCTTCCTTAGGTTTGGGAAGACACTAGACAGTTCTTCCAAACATTTTCTTTACAAACTCTGTAGCATTTTCAGCAAATGTACTTCAACAAGCTCTGTGGCCAGTTTGGTTTGGAACAGTTTCACATTGCTTTTATCTTCCAGAAAGTCACTAAGTGATACAGTTTTATAAACTGGTTCTGTTGTTTTCATGTTGTTAATTGACATGCTAATTATGACTGACACAGGCATTGCCTTTAAGTCCCATGTTGTTTCTCAGCCTTCATACAGTGCATTTTCTTTGAATTCCTATCACATGGTGATCTGGTGTCAGTTCAAAGACTGGCCTTGCTTTTCAAGCTGTTTAGACATTCTTTTCACTTAATATGCTGCTTTAAGGATCTATGATAAGATGTTGCTGAGGGCGGTGTGAGACTCTGGGACTTGACTAGGCTAGATTAGAACAGCCATGTATTTTACATTAAATGAAAGTGGTTTGAACCACAGTAATGAGCCAATACTTGTTATCCACGCTCTCCAAATGCACAGGAATTATTGACTCCATTTATATGACATCTTCACTTGCTTTGTTTTCTTGCTTTGCCTTGCTAAGAACAGATGGGAAGAGTAATTTAAATACTGAATACCATAAGGTACCTGGAGTAAAGTAAATTAAGGAAATACCATAAGTGAGAGAATGAAGTGTTAAACTGCTAACAGGAGATTTACAATTAAGAATTAACAGAGAAGAAAGCTTTGCCAAGAAACAGCAATCACTTCACAGAGTGAATCCTGCAGAGGATGGGTAGGGCTCTGCTATTACAAATACATGGAGGATCCCAGGTCATAGAACAGAGGAGACTCAAGAAGTCAAACATGTAAAACAGTGTATGGATTTGTGCCCACTCTAGCAAGCAACATAAATTGGGATAATGTCCATTCCATGATGAAAGAGGCAAGGAATACCAGATTTGACTTTGCTTCATAAAAACATGTGAATACCAACAGAAGGAATATATAGGATGGGTAATGAAAACAAGGACAGCACCACATGCTTAGATGAAAATTATACATAGTGAAAATGCACAACATAGCAGCCAAAGATGAAATGATCTAACTGGAAATAAATAAGACATTTATTTTTTTAAACTGTTATACAGAAGCATATGTGTTGCCAGAAATACTTTTGGAAGATACTTGTAGGAGAGTCACACATAGCAGAAAGAAAATATGGAAACAGAATGGACAATGATAAGCTTATTAAGCACAAAGAAGTATGTGAACAAAACTGGAAAATAAATGGGCAATATACTGGAAAAGACATAATTTGTAATACTGACCCAGAAAAGATCTCAACTCCCTTAGCATCGTGCTGTATGCTCCCTGCAGTTCTTATCTTCAGGAAAGATACTCTTAAATCAGAGGCAGAGAGGATGTTGGAAGGATCACTGAATGCAGGATGTTAAAACCATCACATTAATTTTTGTAGGAACAAAGCTCAGTTTCTTCTAGTACCAGGACAAAGCTTAGCAAACAAAACAGAAAATTCCAGATAATGCAAATAATGCTGGCATAAATAACATATCATAAAAACTGCAATGGGTATGTCACGGGTGGGATGACAAGGGAGAGCCTGTCCACATAGATGAGGAAAATACATAAAGATTCATTGGGAGGGCTGCTAACATTTGCCCCTAATCTGGCTGCTTGCAGCAACCACCTGGAGCACTGCTGCTCACTGATGTTTAATGGATGTGCAGTGTCAATATTAATACAGAGTCTGAGAAACTGAAGGAGTTTATTAGGGGACTCTATTCCAATGCTTCACAGCACAAGAGTTAAGCTATGCATTCATTTCTCCAAGGACACTATTAGTGGTCCTGCAAAGCTTTGCTCAAACCTGAAAAGCAGTGATTTCTGTGCCACAGATGCCAATGAAATGTGATATTGGTGTGTTCTGGTAAATAAAGAGATTTGGGGTATTTTCACAGAAAACAGTGTCTGCTGAAATTGGCCATGTCACACTACTGAGATTGCCAAGCCAGTTCACCCTGGGAATTCCTGCTTACAGTTAAATACACAGCTGGCAGGCACTTGGGGGGCACAGAGCTATTCCCAGCTACCTGTGTGAAAATGCAGTAGGAACCTCTTAGAATTACATGTTGTGTGTCATGATCTGACTTTGAAAAATGACAAACCTACTATCCAAAGTTTTGCCCAACCTTGAACAGAAGACAGACTGAGATTGCCAGAGATATGACTAAAAGACTATAGAGAAAATAAATGTTATGAGTGGAATTGCTATTAAAATTCTGTAGAAACTCTCATTAGTTAGGACCAAAATGGATCTGTTGAAGTCCTTGAGAAACTGCAAAATTTAAGTGAAGATCCAGGAAAATATTCCACAGATCATTAAGGGCACTAAAGAAGTTGGCAAAATTCACTAAAATTCACCAAAACAAGCAAGAGATTCAGATGGTTCATCCCAATGGTGGAGGACAAGCTGCAGAGCTGTGCACCTGCTTGTGTGAGTTCCCATCACTTCACTAAAACAGTGGCACACAAGCAGCTGTGTGCTCAGTGGAGTTTGTCACCTGGAGCACAGTCAGTTGTGTGAACATGCCTAGACCCAAGAAGGGAGGGAGGAAGGGGATGCTGAGCTGCTGTTTCAGCCAGGACAGCTGGGCTGCCTCAGGATCTGCAGGTTCATGGATATGGGAATGCTTTGTCCCCAGTCAGCCTTGCAGATCCAAGAAGCAGCAGATTCCTTGCACTAAGACTGATCCTGAAATGTCACCAAGCATGGATTTAGAAAGGAATGTGTGGCTTTAGGGTGAAAGCTTTGATGGCCAAGCCTCCCTGTCACCGCTGTGCTGTCGTGGCCATCACACACGAGTAAGGGGGGCTAGGAAAAGTGTGAGGCACAGCTCTCAAAGCCAGGCACAGTGTGATCACTTGGACTCACTGCTCACAACCCAACATATTCATGGGAGATCTGCTGGCTCCCGCCTCCCCCACCTCTAGGGAACCACAGCTGCTTGTCCATTCACACCCTGGGCAAGGCTTTGTCCTTCAGCCTCATAGTGGATGGGAGAGCCTGGACCAAGCATCAGCCACTGGTAATCTCACTGTAACAAAATGTGCATCCTGGTAATTTGGGAATAATTGTATCTTAGGTTAATAGCCATCGATATCTTCCCTCACCAAGTTTATTTACTCCATGACATAGTTACTGTGTCTTAAACAGAAATCACCCTAAAGGTATCATCTAATTATCTCCTCATCATTCTGCAAATCTGTTTCATATTACCAATAATCTTATTACTACAACTGCAACATTAATTAAGCAAATGAAGAACAATAAAAATACATACAGTAATAGCAATCAAATTAGGTTTGAATCTCACAGTGAGTGATAGATAATTCTGGATCAGATTGTTCTCATAGCTTTTTCCCCATTATTTTCTAAAAAGGTTTAAAAAGCTCAAAAAATTTCAATTACAAGGTTCTCTTCTAGAATCTGGCCATTTTATGTGGCCTGGTTACCACAAAAATGGCACAATTAGGACCAAAATTGGTTGCAGAACCTTCCCCTTGTGAGCAGGGAGACCTCTCAGCAGAGACAACATTGCTGGGTTCCCATGGCAAACAGCAGTCCCTGCACAGGCCAGGTGAACACTGTGACAGTGATCCAACACCTCTTGGGTATGTCAGATGCTTCCAGGTGACATCCTGAATGTGCCTGCATGGGATTAGGAATGGATTAACCATCACTTTCTTCTTGATGTGTAGTGGCTCCTGATATTGCACTGAGCAAAGCAAACCCACAGATTTGTTCTGAGCCATCTGTATTTTAAAAAGATTTGGGACTTGATCCTCAGCTCAGGGGAGTAAATGGAAATGCATTCATGAAGTGCAGATGGGTAGATTTTCAAGCTGCTCTTGCCTATCAGCTGTGCCAGTTTATATTTAGGTCTGTTACACCTGCACGGAGCCACTTGAACATGTATCAAAACAATTCCTGTCCCTAGCTGTGATCTGTACTCTAGTCCAACAACAGATCAGCATTTGTCTCACTGGTAAAATAACTGCTGAGGAATAGGAGTGATTTTTTCCATCTGCAAATGCACGAAAATATATTTGGAACATTTTATGGGTACATTGCACACCTGATGGAAACATTTATGACTGCTTCTTCTGTGGGTACATCAGAAATATCCTCAGCCAACTTCACTGTTTTTATCAACTCTTTTATTTTATGTTCATTCTGGCCTTGATTTTATTTATTTTTTTTCCCCTGAGCATCACAGATGAGTTTGTGACCACTTTGATATGCTCTGCCAAATGGTCATAGAAGAAATCCAGCCTCTGAAGTACAGTATGTCCCATTAAATCAACAAGGGGATGGTGTGATATATGCTTATGTGCATGTGCAAATTGCTGTGTGAGAGAAGGCCAAGGCTGAGACAGGTGCCTGGATTTGGTTTGGACTCAGGAGAGCCTACTGGTCATTGCCTTTTTGTGCTGGCCCAGTGCCTTCCTAGTTTGTATTCCTCCAAATAATTAAAATCCTTTTTTGTTTTAATATGCAAGTTTGCATTTACGTCAATAATTCAGTACCACTACAAAAATTATAATAGACATACAGCTATGCCCAACTACATTTTTTAGCAAAATGGGCAAAGAGATAATAAATAAGCGTTTTTAAAAGCATAAAACTTTCCTGGATCCATAAACAAAGAATAAAATGGGAAATTGGAACACAATATCCCACCCCTGATGGTATGACAGCCTATGGTGTGATGGTAAATCTCTTGTAAATCACACCCTGATGGTATGATGGTAAATCTCTTGTTCTTTTCCCATCCATGTTGTGTGACCTTGCCTATGACTCTGTTCCTGTAGATAAATACACCCCAGATGATGCATGCAGCCAGTTTTAGGAAGAATGAGGCAGGTCCCAGGGGCTCTCACTACGCTGCTCAAAGACACACAAGTCTTGTGGTGTGTAAAGAGGAACAAGAGGTCAAAGGGAATAAGCCCCCCCATAACTCACATCCTGCATCACACACTGCCAGCGTTTGTTCTGCTGCAATCCTATCTGGCCTCAGTCAGGAAATGCAAAAATGCTGTCAACTTTAAGAAAAAAAGTGATGTGTGCCCCTGGTTTAGTTTTTGTTGGGAGCCATCTGCCAGCCCAGTGCTCTGCCTGGCTGGAGGCTCCACTCAGGACCCAGTTTCATCCTCCTCCTGTCTCCTCTGTCTGGAGCTGCTCAGGGAGGAGCTTCTGGTCTCCAACACCCTCACACAGTTTAATGTGGGCTCCCCAGGATGCAGAATTTGTAGGAGTTCCTCTTCCAGCCAGCCCTCCTGGGGCTGCAGGAGGGAGCCAGGACAGAGCAATACTTTGTCAGCTCTCACTGCGCTTTGCAAATTTGGAAATGACTCATGAGGAACTGGAAATCAGGAACGTGGCTCCTCCTGGCCATTCTCCTGGTGGATGGAAGCTGAGCTGCAGACCTTGGGAATTGAGTTTGCCCTCAACCTCCGTGGCTCTCTGTAAGCAGAGGGTTTGTGTTTTCTGAGCTGGCAGGAGCAAATATGACAGCAAAGGAGAAATGAGAGAGGAAGGAGAACGAAGGGCTCTGCACAGAGGTGACACCCTTGAGGGCAGAGCTGGCTTGGTCTATTTGCACCAGCATTGCTATTTGTAGCTGGATGCAGACAACAGTGAGGCAGTAAAAGGCCTTTTATTTAAGGTGCTGACACCTCTGGAGAAAATGAGAAAAAGAGAGGTGCTAAAAGAAAAATACATTGCTTTTCATTCTTCTGTCCTTTCACTTCTTCCTTAAATTTTATGGGATGAACTCGCTCAATTTAAGTACTTGTCAGCAAAGGTCTGACAGGACAATCAAGAGCCATCCACTGTGCCAGCTGGGAACACTTCCAGGGGCCAGGTGCTGGCAGGTACCTCTGCACTGCCTGAAGGGAGAGCACTGCTTCTCTTCCCCTTCTCCCCTGTCCCCTCCCCACCAGGCAGTGAACCTGCTGCACAGCCTCCTGCATTCCCATTAACAAGTCCTGTGAGCCCCTGGGCTGCAGGAGCACAGGCTGTTCAGGAATAGATGAACATGCTCCTAATAAATGTGCAGCTTGCATCTTGCTCTGTGGAGAAGTTATGGGGCTGGTGAAAATTAATTTGTAACTGGCAAAATGGCAGAAAAAGGGACTGTTTTATACAGACTGGGACTGTGCCACCTGGCAACATTTGAGCAGTGCTACCTCAGTAGATTTCACAATAAGCTCTTGCAGATGTTAGCCTCCATCCCTGCTTCCTCGTGGGCAAAGCACGGCTGGCAGGTGGGTTGTAAGGTTTCTGCAAGGCTGTTCTGGATGGTGCTGTTAGAGCTGGAGGAGGGAGGAAAGCCTGGCTGACTGCCTGTCCTGGGATACAGCTTCCCTCAGGGCATCTTCCCATCTCTGCAGATGTGTTTCAACTTGCCAGGTGCACTTGGGAGCATTCAGATCCTGACTCAGACAAGGTGGATCTCTGTTCCAACCGTGAGTGTTCCCTTGTCATCCTCCCTGGTGGGCTCCTCTTTGGGACTCAGTCCCAGAGCAGAGATCTCAGCCGTGACAGAGCCTCCCAGATGAAAGGAAGAGCTGATGTGACACACCTTTGGCAGTAACAGCAATGACAGCTGTGATGGGCAAAGGTGTCACCCAGGACACAGAGCTGCTGCTGCCACCTGTGTCCCCTGACTTGGCTGGGCCTCCCGGGAAGCTGTGCATCTTTATGGAAAAAGCTGAGCTCTGAACATAATATTTTTAGACTGATTTCCTGAGGAAATGAAGGTTCTGTCACTTCATGTGTTCCCACCTGTCTCCATCAAACTTTGGATCCATTGGTTATTTGCAAACAAGTTTGATGGAGCATTAGAAGTTTCAAAAATATTTAGATTTCTATTTGTGAAAATCAGTAGCTGGGAAGAGACAAGAAGTGCAAGGTAATGCATGAATCTTTATCTGACAGGAGGGGAAGGAAGAGAGCACTCAGCAGTCACCTGTTCTGAAAGCTCTTTACAAACCTCAGCACATGGCATTTCTTGCTGCAAATATGGTGAGCAGAGAATTCCCAAAGGGAACGAGCTAAGTTAAATGAAGCAGAAACTGCAGCCTGTCAGAAACACCCCAAATGTGAAACTGAGAACTTGAAGCTCTGTTCAATTCATGGGGCAATGTTTAATTCAGCCTCCTTTGCTCTGGCAGGTTTGCAGGAAGCTTGTAAGAAAATATAACAGAAAGGAAGGAAATCTGCATCGCTGTGAAGGTGGGTATTTGGGGTTGTTTCAGGTTTCATATTTTACCCACTGAGGGCCTTGTGCACCCATGTGTGTGTGCTCACTTTATTTAGTCATTAGAAGGCATTGAAGTACAAGTGACTTTCTGTGCATAGTGGTTTCAAATAAATATGGCCAGCTCCAAGTGCCAACTGCTGCCATGAAGACTTTGCCTTTGTGTTTTATTTCCTTCTCTCACCCTCTGCCTGCCTCTGCTTTTCCAAATAACATGCTCCTTATGGCAGAGTTTATTATTTCTCCCTTTATGTTCCTGGCATGCATTTTGAGTATTGCTGTGAGCAGTTAGCAAAAGCCAAAGCAGGATACCTAATGCCTTCAGTTCTGTTTAATACCTCCTGAAATAGCCACCACCACCTCTGACTGGAAGGGTTGTCTCCGGGGAACTGAGAGATGATGGCCCAAAGCTTGGGCTCTGTGACCTCTGTCCAGCTGTGTGTGCTGGCAGTGGGGCTCTCCTGCTGCTGGGCATGCCCTTGGGCCACCAGCTCATTTCCTGGTACAGAGCTGAGCTCTGAGAGAGGGCTTTGCTATCACAGGCAATGCAGGCTTCACTCCCAGCAGCGTGCTCCTGTTGAGGTCTGCTTTGAATTTCAGAGCTGAGAAGGCCAAGGGTTTATCAGGAGGGGAAGAAATAGCAGGGAATTAAACAGTCGAAGGAAAAGTGCAGTTTCTTACAGAGAAATGGTCAGTGTTGAGTCCTTGCAAGTCAGTAGCAGATGGAGGGTAGCAGAGGCACTGTGTTTGAGGCATGCTGGGGCAAGTCAGGGGCTTGCATGGTGAGCTCTGGGATGGCAGCAGCCTCTGTCACTCCTGGCTGGCCACAGGCTCACTGCTTTGTTTGGCATGGGTTAGCAGGCTGCTAAAACCAGAGCTGTGCTGGCATAGCTCTTCCACTTCTGACTCATGCAAATGAACAAGACCACGCTCCCTCTGAGCAGGGAGGGAGCAAAAATTTTAGTAAATGTAGCTTGTTAGGTGGTCTGGTTTTGGTCTCTGCAGGAGAAGAGCTCAGCTGTGACTCTTTAGAGAGCCCCTGGGGAAGAGCCCGATAATGTAACAGAATAATGAGTGTGGAGCTATGAAAGCATTTCATTACCAGCATCCTCACCCCATGCAGCCCCAGTCTGCTGCACTTATCATGTGTGTCTGACAAGAAAGGTCACTGTCAGATTATCCTGCCTCTGAAACAGAGTGCTTGCATTCCAGTGAGGGGGTCCTCACTCCTGGGTGGGCACAAAACATTAGCAGATACTCAAAGCAAAGGGAAAGCTGAACTTTGGGGTGCTCCTCAGGGACACAGCAGGCGATTTCTCTGCTCTGAAGAACTGGAGTTTTTGCTGCCTGTCCCTCTGTTCAATCTACTGAGGTCCCACTGTGTTGGAGATGAAGCTGACAAGTAGATTTCATTCTCCTAAAACTAATTCTCAAAATTTGCATTATTTTCCTTCCTAATTCAGTAGTTTTTTTCCCTTCATGGCCGGCTGCAATCTGGAATAGATGATGCTAATTCAAAACAGGAGTTGGACCACGAGAGATGAGCATTCCTGCTAGACTTCCCAACTGAGCTGCCAAATCCAGGTCCCCAGAATTTTGGGGGGGCAGTGTCTGTGTAAGACAGCCTCAGCCCTTGCCTTCCTGACTGAGACAAGGAAACAGCAAACCCTTGCTCTTCCATGGGTGGCTTTGATGCCTTGGATTTTAGCTTTTATATTTTTCAGAATCTCTGCTGCTTAGTGTGTAACTCTGAAACTTCATGTTAGGTGTTGGTAAGTTCTCTTCACAGGGTAGTTAGACACAATTCCTTTCTAGCTGGAGAATCAAGGACAGCTGGTACCCAAAAAGCAGAAACAATGAAGAGGGAAAGGGGGCAAAGCCAGGGGGCTGAGATTTCATAACCTGGGGCTGTGGTTGGATAATTGACCCCAATATGCAGATGAACCAAAAACTCATAAAAGTGTAAAAACTTGTGACCAGGATCCATCTTGGATTTGATTTGGGTGTAGCCCCAGCAGGGCTCTTGCACTGCCCAAAGTGTATCCTTTCAATAAATCCCTATTTTATTCCTTTTGCTCTGTCTAGTCTCTGTTCCAGGTCAGCCTTTCTAGGCAAAAATTCACGTGATATTTGGTTATTGAAATCCCTCTGTGGTGAACTACAGTTAATGAGTTTTCCCTTCTCTTGCTGTCTGCTTTGTGTAGCTGCATTGCAGGCTTATGTGTGACCCTGTGGCTCTGCCTGGTGTATTCCATCCTCTCATGCCAGAGGGCTGGACCCCAAGATGTGAGCAGCAGCTGGAAAGCAGCACAGAGCTGGCAGCAGCAGGGCTGGGCAGCTTGGGCACTGCAGGGAACAATCACCAAAGGTGGGCTTTGTGTTCAGCTAATGCAAACCTGGACTTGTATGCATAAATCTCTTGAAGTCAGGCCACTTTTTTTCTGAAATGCGAGCCCTTCCATGACAGCATCACTAGCTATACCTTCAAGGACCAGCTGGTTTTTTAAGTTTGTTCTTCTTCCCCCTTCCCTGTACAAGCGCTGAGCAGCTGAGCCCTCTGCCCCTGCAGCCACACTCCCGAGGCTTTCTGTGCCATCACTGCCACAGGAGAGGGACCTGCTTTCTCCCTTGCCACAAAGCAGGCTCTGCAGATTTCCATTTTTAGCACGGCTGAATCACGTTTTCCCTGCTGATGGCAGAGAGCACAGACCCGAGCAGCCCCGACCACCGGCACCGCTGCTCAACGTGAGCGTGTCACTGAGCGGATGAGGATGGCTGTGCTTGGCTGTGGGAATCCTTAAAATCAGAGGGTTTGGTGAAAGCTGCAAAAAATCAGGCCTCAGAGACAGCAAACTGCAATTAGAGCTAAGTGGAAAGCATAAGGCATGTCAGCAGAAAAGTTATATGAGATAGAAATGAGATAGGTAGAAAGCAGAGACAAATAGAACGATGGTTTGTGTATTAACACTTGGCTAGAATAACTTTCTAAGCTGCAGAAAAGTATATCTAGCAAGATATTAGGAAGGTCTAAGCTTAATAGTGGAGCTTTTTGCATTGTATTTTAAGGCTTGCAAGTAGGTATTATATTTGAAATAAGCAAGCATTGTTTTAACCAAAGGTATGTGTACTTATAGTGGTTGATAGAACTACTGTCAATATGTTTCTGCTTTTGTGATTGGTCAAAAAACTTTTAAAGTCGTTGTAACATCACATTCTCTGGCTGCTGCTGAGGACATGAGCTGCTGGCATCTTCCTGCTGTCCCAACCTTGTAATGAGACTGATGCTTGGGAGGAAAAAATAATAATAAAGCAGCTCGAGATGTGTTCCACAGCAGTCCCGTCCCATTCGTGCTTCTGTGCTTAAACCCCTGGCTGGCATTACTTGGGGGCAGGGGCAGGAGTGGACAAGGACAGGAGATGCTTCATCCAAAAGGTTTTGACACTTTGTGGTGCTGGATCTGCCACTGTAACACCTCAGTTCCCTTCATTTGCTTGGGGGGGTTGCCAGATTCTTCACCCCCAGCCTGCTCTTCCCTGCTCCTGCTCTCTGCTCTGCCCCACAGATTTTATTTGCAGCAGCAGGAAGGTTCATAAGCATGGCAGTACAAGTGGGTTCTCTTGAAACCTGGCAACAATAGGCACATTCTTGGGGTTCTGTGTTTAGTATAGCACCAAGATTTCTCCCTTCCTCAGCCATTAATGAAGAGGTCAATAAATTTATGCCAGTACTGATGGGGTTTTTGACAGAGAATTGTCTTTTACACTTCTCCATTCTGATTCTTCATTTGGTTCCTTACTACTGCTGGTGTTTTAGACAGGACCTCTTTGGATGCAGGAGGGACTCCATCCTAAAAACTGCAGGAGACTCTTTGTTTTGCTACACCCCAAAGTCACAAAAAACCAATCAGCTTGGGAAGAACCATCAGGTGCCTCCTTATTTTTGACTGTCAGGTCTTTATAGGTACGATGCCCAAATCAGGCAAAAAGAATCAACATAGACAATTTTGATATTTAATACCCTAACCAACAAAATAATTATGTTTAAAAATACCTTGCCATCATTTTTTAATAGTTTAGTTCTAGATTAATTTAAAACTCAATAATTAAAAAAATAATATTTATGCTTTTCTCTTTGGTCCACTCTTTTGCTTTTCTTCTGCTAGGACAGTTGGAAGCACTTTTGTTTATTTCTTTTAATTTCTTTTTTTATGTATTTGAGGTAGTTTTGGTACCTTTCCATTTGTTATGAATACCCTGAACATTGGGTGTTCAGTGTGGGACGACTGCAGCTTGACTCTGGCTGCACACTCCAAGCCCTACAGAAAATGTGAGTTTGCTGCAGGATTGTCTGCTGCATTGTTGTCTGCTGCAGGATTGTTTGCTGCATTGCTGTCACCCTGAGGATACAAGTGCAGTGAAGAAGCACCAATACCAGTGCAGCTTTGTGCCTGCCAGGTTTCCTGAAGCTCTTCCAGCTGAGCACTGGAAACCCGACAGGCTCCAATCCATATTCAGTTTTTGTTGTTTATTTGCTGGGGGAAGGTGAGAGCTAAACTACCCTGATATCTCTATACATTTCAATCAAATCACAGACTTCAACACATTAAGTGGCTCCAAAAAGAGATTAATGGTGTTAGAGTACATGCAGTACTCTAACATCAAGGCTGCAGCAGGAATCAATCCCTTCTATGATAGAAAAGCTTCTTGTAAACAGTCATGTTAAGACCCTGCTTGTGTTTGTAATGCTTTGTACAGTGATTCTGATCAGAAGCCATCTAATCTTTATTATTGTTAGTTTTCAAAGACCATTTCCAGTGCCCCATAACCCAGAGACCACCCACCTCCCTGTTTTGCTCTTTGTCCTCCATCCTTCTGTGAGGATAGGGATGGTGAGAAGTGTCCAGTCCCACTCCTGACACAAGCAGACACAACCTCTTAAAACACACAACATGATTTTTTTATTTGTTTAATCAGTTTACATTCCACAACTGACAGTTTACTTATTTATTTTTTAATTTTCCATGAACAAGTTGTTTAGTTATTTACCAGACAAGATTTTAATCGATGGAAATACCGTATTCTGTGCCAATCTGAATAAAACCAAAACCAAAACAAATCAAAACAAAAGGGAAATTGTAAGATGTAGCCAGTTTTTTGGCAAAGTCCTGTGATGCTTTCTGCAACTCTTGTCTTTCAAAGTTATAGGGGTTTGTTCATTCTCCCTGTTAGTTCCCTGATCTCAACCCTGCCACTGAAATGTTCCTTCAGGGCCACAAACTGCAAACACTGATGCATGTACACAAACACCCATGTGTCTGCAGATTAGCACCTTGGATTAACAGAACAAGAAAACTGAGGGTGTTTCGTGTTTGAACAAATTCTGTTCACCTCTGCTGCAACAGATTACAGGAAGAAATGGAAAAGTACAATACACTTGATGTCACATTATTTGTGAAATTAGCCACCACACTCACATCTCACCAGAACAACCTAACAAAATAGTCAGTGGTTGTTGATGTATTGTTAGCACCGATGGCCACAGGAGCCACTTCACCTCTTACAGCAGCACAGAGGTCCCAGCCTCACAGGACATGTCACTCTCTATTACTTCTGACAACTGGATGTTACTACCCAAAAGTCATAAAACTCTGTGTGTATTGGCTAAAAAAGTACTCCACTTGGCTGAGCAGCTACATACACAGTTCAAATATCCTTTACAATGCCCAAACCATAAACAGAAATGGACATGGTTTTGGACTTTACAAAATATGTTAAAGTTTCACATCTATTTCACTGTAATTCTCAGTCTAGCAAAGCACTTAGGCATGTGCCTAGCTTTAAGCATGACAGTAGCATCCTTAATGGGAAATTTATGCTTGAAATTAGGCAAGTGCTTTGTGGGATCAAAGCTCTGTAGCAGTGCTCTGAAGAAATCAGGATCCTGAGTGTCCTAATCCTGGCTTTCACATTTATAGCCACCCCACCACAGATTTGAGTAAACCCAGCTACTGTCTGGATTTTCAAAAGTGCTGAAAAGAGAAGGCTCCACCTGCAGCTGGTAGAATTTGTGAGGGGGCATCAAACCACTAAATAGAAGGTCTTTCCCCAGGCTTTTGGCTTCCCATCTGCAAAATGGCTATAATACCTACCTGCCTCAGACAGGTCTGATGGGACTCATACTTGTAAAATTTTCTATAGAGAAAATATGCCAGATAAATGTGATGTATTGCTGCATTTCTCTGAATATGCCTGAGTATTGTGGCATTCTAGGTCTTTCTTAAAACAGCCTTTGATGTGTGTGTACTGCACTTAGAGGAAACATAAACAGCTGGCCAAGATGTACCCGCATGACAAATGTCCTGTACCACTCATATTATTTTACTTGGGAATGTCCTAGGAAAGTGCTGACATACTTCAATTTGCAGGCATTTAAGTGAATTATTATCCTAAGCCTCCCAAACTGTCAATTAGAAACAGTGATGACTGCAACTTTCATCATCATCCAAAGATGATTATGGGAATTGCTTCATTTCTTCTGAGAAAAAAGAAAAATATAAGGAAAAAAGGACCAATGAGAAAGTCAAGAAAGGGAAACCCTCCAAAAACTTTTGGCCAGTGTGGTTGGGCTGGATACTACTAGGGGCAAAAGAAATCCTGAAGAGC
The DNA here is from genome assembly GCA_013397375.1 of Toxostoma redivivum. NCBI lineage: Eukaryota > Metazoa > Chordata > Aves > Passeriformes > Mimidae > Toxostoma > Toxostoma redivivum. The sequence continues at coordinate 1,254,635 of VXBI01009663.1, forward strand.
AGATATCTACAGTGGATGGTGGGGAGTCAGTGTGCCTGGTTTCTCCCTGCCCCTTGTACCCAACGCTTGTGCCCCCACACAGGAGAGTTTTGCACATCCACACACATTTCCCATGGGCACAAGTGGGAGAGCCAGAGTCAGACCCACTGCTGAACTGGCTGAGAGGTCCATGAGCAGCAGGGGAGCTTGCAGGGGAAGGTGACACTGGAGCTCTGATGGTCTGAGAGCTCCACCCATTCTCCTTCCTTACCAGGCATTCTCTGTCCCTTGGGCATTCTCTCCCTGTGGCAGGGTCACAGGAGTGGTTATGGCTTTCATTAGGAGGTGAGATGAGTTTTTTTGAGAGAAAGTGGAAAGTTATCCAAGATTATTCAAGTGTGACATGGGGGTGAGAGGTCAGGCAGGCCCCTCTTGGCAAGCCACACCTTGGCAAAGTGGATCCAGCATGGCTGGAGAAGCAGGATTGTGGAGAAGAATGGGAAAAAACGACAAGCTGGTATGGAGTCACCCCTTAGAACCTCCTCCCATGGGAAATTGTGCATTGACCTCTTAAAAGGAGGTTTTCTTTGACACTAAAACTCTGAAAAACCTGCAAAATCCTTGTGGGACACAGTGAGTATTTTGAAGTTTAAAGAGCAACCTTTGAGAGTCCCCACATCCCAGTACATTCCTCATCCCTCTCACAGAGAGGGAGGGCAGGAGAGTGATGATGAGAGTTTAGGAACATTCTGAAAAATCTTGCAGAAAATGGTGCTGCATCCTTAAGTTTGATGTATTCTCAAGCTCCTCCTCATTTCCAGAGTTCACTCTTAAAGCCTTTATTTCTTTTTCACAGACATCTCAAATAACAAAACAGTCACATATGCAAGAGCTGGTATGGAATGAAATTTAGAAAAAAAATGTCTTTACAGGAAGCATGTCTGTATTCTCACACACAGGGAGGAAAAGGAAGAGAGGGAGACAGAGAGATATATATATCTTACTCCTCAAAAAAGGGAAAGGGGGAACAGGAGAAGAATGTCAGGATGATACACTACAGCTTGGGCAAGGTAGTACCATGCTGAAAAAAAAACATTTGATCCCTGGAACTCAGCTTTATCTTTCACTTTCTAACTAAAGTCTTTCCTTAAGTACTAGTACACAGTATTGAATCTTCATTTTACAGTTCCCTGCAGGTCAGCTGAAGTCCCTCTTATCAAAACCTTTACAGTATTTTTAAAAATAAAGTTGTTCTGAGAGATGGGTGAAGATTGTCAAGTCACTGACTTAAATTTGGCTGTAGAAATAAATAGTAGTTACCATACATTGGCACAAGATCCAAAGTTCACTGAGGCTTAGAGTTTTCAGAAATCAGTTTAATTTTCCCACTCCTCTGACTGTGTTTGTTTTATTCGGGTAATATATGGGACTATACAAGAGTTCCAAAGTTCTAATACTAGATTAAATTGCTGGTCCTTCTAGATAGACTCACTATCAATATGCAATTCCAAATTTTGTCTCTGAGAGACTCTCACCATGAGATGGAGACCTACATTCAGCCTTGTCAGAGCAGATTTCTGAATAATACAGCCACAGCTCATCCTCTTGTTGAGTTCTCAGTTTGGTTTTTCTGAGGACAACTATAATCCCAACAATAAGGGATGAAATTGCAATCTCTTTAATCTCCATGTAAGCTGTTTGTAAAACAGTTATTAACATTGAAAAAAATAATATGAAACTACCCAGACTGTATCTTGGAGGAGAATTTTTTTATTATCACTACCAGCTAGATTACTTTTCCAGGCCAGTTTGGGGATAAAGCAAGAAAAGCAACCTTTGAACAGCTCAGCTGCTCAAGTGTTTAAGATGTAAATTCACTCTTTGAACTGCTTCAGCAATGCCCAGGACTGGCAGAGAAAAGTGAAGAGTTCAGACCAAAGACCTCTGACCTCCAGCACAGTGGTCTGTGCCTGGAGGCCACCACAAGGCACTCACCTCAAATGCTATTTCCAGGGGTTGGGACAAGCCCTATCCTTTGCAGTCATGTTGCAGTTTGGGAGGGGAAGGCTGTTGGGAACATCTCCTTTTGTTCCAACAGGCTTTGACAATTAAAACCTGTGTTTCACAGGTGAGCCCAGGCCATGCACCTGAAGCACATAGACACTGATCTCCATGTGGATGCTCTTCTGCACTAGGTATCTGATTCACCTCACCAGGATTTAAATAATTTAAGATCTTGGGGTCACCCAAGACAGGTGAGTTGTCATTGCATGAAGCAAGAAGGAGCTCCTGAAGGTTAGATGTCAGTTTTGCAAGGTCACCACCTGTAAGCAACAGTCTCTCTTCACTACCTGGACAAGAAGCCAAGGGAGATGGGCCCATTAACACCATGAACTCAGTGAAGTGTCCAAGGTTAATGGGGACAAAGGCAGATCAGAAAATCCTGGCTTTTCAGTGGCTCAGTGTCATCCACAAAGGTGCTCCTCCAAACATACACCTAAACAGAACAGCATCTGTACAAAGGGCCTCCTGATAAAGGACAAGAGAATCAATTGAGAGAGCTAATGCTGAAGAGAAATTCTACCATTGCCTTTTCAGTCCATTTCTTTTCCTTAAAAAAGCCCTTGAGACCCAGTCCTTTGACTGGATGTAGGTGTGTGGATGTGCGTGCTGCTGACCTAAGTGTGGTACCCCTCCTCAATTGGTGCAATGGCAAAATGAGGGTTTTCCTGGGAAATAGTACTTTTTAGTTTGTTTTGGTTTAAATCTGAGATACGTGAGGATTGTGAAAAAGAAACAGTCCTTTGCCTGAAATTCTGTACATCAACCTCAGGTTATTTCAGGCAACCATGAAGATATGGACATTTTTCATAAATTTACAAATATATATACAAATATACACATCTATACAAGTATATGTGTGTCAGCCTATGGGCAAGATTCAGTAATGATTTATTCCAGCCACACACAAGTATATTGGTTGTTTTTTTACAAAAAAGAGATTGGTAGAAAGTTGGAGTGACTTAGCAGTGACTTTTCCAACATCTATGCTAGAGATCCTTAAGTGGGCTGACATAGAAGTGCAGCCCCCTTACCTAAGTCCTCTCATCACATATACACATAAATAAAGGACCCAGTCTTACATCTTCTAATGAAACAAATTTCTCCTTGATCTCAGTGACCTGTAATCAAAGAGAATTTTACTTGAGGAAGAACTGAAAGTTCAAGCCCCTTTTAGATACAGTTTACAGTTTTGAAAGTTGTAAAGTCTGTCATACTAGGCCTCAAAATGCTTTAAAATAAGTTACTGCACAAAAATACTTTCAAAAGTTCCTAAACACGCTTTTCTGTGTAAGTAGGAGAAATTTTGTCCTGCAAAAGATCAAACCGCAAATACATGGATATAAACACTCTAAGTGATGGAAATTGCCAAGTAAAAATAGTAACAGTTTAAATTAGATATCTGTGATTGCTGTTGGTGCCCAGGAGTTATAAATAATTCAGTACACTCTAACTGAACAGTCTAAGGTTGCACTTTTGTTGTTCTGATTACTCGAACTTTTTTCTTATGATCTATATTGTTAATGAATAACTCTTTGTAAAAAAAATACAGCCTTATGCTCTAGAGCCAGAAGAAAACTCTTCTCGAGATAAAACATCATGAGAGCTTAAGCAAATTAGGAGTGCATAAGTTTTTAAAAAATGTAGGCACCAAAAGCATTTAGTGTTTTATTCACTGTCTAAAGAGGAATTGGATGCTGAAGCTGTTTTGTGTATCTGGCCCCAGGAGACTAAACCATGACTGATTCACACTCCTTGGAGTCTACATCATTTTGAAACTGGGGCAAAACCACAGGTTTTTGAAGGCTTTACTCTTTATCTCACCTACTGCAGAATCGCTACTGCTGCTTGAGTATTTCTGACCCGCTGGCGTAGTAGCAAGGAGCTGCCTTTACAGAGGTGTTCCTGTGCCCTGCTGCCACAGGCAGGGCTCAGACCCACGGGGTGTGAAGCTCTGTGCTGTGCCCAGCAGCTTTAACCACGCTTTTCATGCTGCCAAGAGCCTGCACAAGCCCTCTGCAGGCTCAGGAGTGTCCTGCCATGGCACTGCCTCTTGGCACAGTGGGGTTGTTACACCAGGGGATCAAAAACAGCTCTGATTTGGAGGGGATACATTGGCATCTCTTCCTTAAATATCCAAACACTTTTTGATGGAAAATATCAAATTTATCCCAGTTGTATTGTGCTTTCTGATGCACCTCCAGCAGAGAGTTTGCATGTGATCTGCATGCACAACCTAACAGGGACATGGATGGCATCTGAATTGCATTGCAACGCCTGAGTTAAGTAGAAAAGAACGGAGAACAACTATGCTGCATTTTGCCATGTATTTTCTCTCTATATAGGACACTTTTACAGGTTCCTGGCATCCACATCATGTGGGATGTGCACATGTGTGTGTTTAAGGAAAGATGGGGGTGAGAATGAGAATGTCCACACCCTATGCAAGAAAACTTTGGAAGTCACTTTTTGCCACTGTGCAGGAGTGTTGATCAGTGAAGGAAGAACATAAAAGTGCAGTCCTAGAGGGGACTGACAATTCCTGTTGCTGATGCTGAGAGTGACATTGGATTATCCTCACAGAATTGTACAATTTTGAAGCAGCTGCTGTTGGGTCTCATTTTTTCACTTTTCCACTATCCCCTGGAGATAACCTATCTGAGACTGATATTTTCATTGAAAGTCTTCCCTAAGCAAGGGAAGGACAATTGATCTGTGATTCTGGAGTACTTTACTAGGGGTGACCAGAATTTAATTTCCCTCTTGTGGCCTATATTGAGGCAGTCATCCAGACTCTTTCTCAAGTTAAATCCTAAACTTGTGCAAGGCGCACTGCAATAAATATTGTCAGCACTGTTATCAGACTCCAGTTCTCCAACTGATGTCAGCACTGAGCTTGTCAGAGCCCCCTGGCACCAACAGCATTTATTGTCAAAATGTTGCAATCTATAATTATGGCTCTGAAGAAGGCTGTATGACTGGGGTGTTAGTGGGGCATACAGGATGGAAACCTTGAGCTGAACTGGGGGATGGCACGGAGGGAGGGGAGGTAGCATCTGATGACTTTCTAAAGCCAAAGAAGAGATATTGTGAGTGTGTAAGCACACATTTCATTATCAGTGTTAACCAAGACAGCACTAAAATATTTTCTAAGGCACCTGAACTTTCTATGAACCTCAACAGAATATGGAATATTAGTATTATTTTCCTGGCTATGACTGGAGCAGTGGACTATTAGTTTTGAACTAAGCCCTGGTTTTTGAGTTTTTACCTTAGACTGGCAGAATCAAGATTTTATGGATCTGGCCTGGACTTAGCAATCAAACTTTAGGCTTTTTTGAACTTTGCTTCCTCACCTTGGAAATTCATCTGTTGCTAACCTTTACATGCTGTTTGTGTTTCATACTCATTTTTTACTCTTTGTCTGTCGTTGGTACCTGGCAATCATTCAGAGCTGTCTCAGTTTTTCACCTTGAGTCTTCCCTTGCTAGCTGGATGAGCACAGCAGTGTGGATCATGAAGGAGTGGGAAACCTGGGGGCACGAAACTGCAGTGGTGGTTTGTGCAAATGTGCCTGTAGCCCTTCTAGGCCTATGTGGAGACACACAGAAGAAAGAACCTGAATAATGCATGTCTTTATTTAAGCTATACTTGGTAACATATTATTTTCCCTCCATTTCGCTGCTGGCAGTTAGCGTGGCGCTCAAGAATTAAGGACAGATTACAGTGATTTTCTTCTGAGCTCTGCTTATCAGTGGGGCTCCAGGGATGAGCCTGATTCAGAGGTGCTGCATGGTGGATAAATGGACAGCCATGGAGACACAGTCTTCCAGGAATGCTTGGGAATCTGAGATAGCCCCTGCACATCTATCCCCTCCTTCACCAACTTTGCTTTATTCACTATCCGTTGAACTGCACAGCTAACGTGCCATAGCTAAAAATGGTCCCAACTGACTTGCATCTACAGGAAAACAGAATATCTGCACTCTCACAATTCAGTCCTGGGAGTATGAGGTTCCTCTTTCTAGAGGACTCTGAGGATGCTTTTTTCTCCCTTTCATTTGTTATTGCAGCTGGAATAACATTTTAAAAAGTAATGACAATTTTTCAAAAGCAATATTTCAAAGAAATTTCTCTGGTCACTGGTGGTTTGTGATTCACTTGTGACTGTCCCTGGGGTAGAAGAAAAGAAAGCCCAACTAGGAAAAGAACTGGAGAGACTGTACTATTTAGATGAGGAAAGATCAGTTGTGTGTTTGCAGAGAGAAAGAAGGGATTGATGATATATACAGGCAGCTAATGTGGAAATTTATCACACAAACAGCTTTAGCTTGAAGAAGGAGGTGTCCTGTAGGGCACATAGGATACAGGACATATGTGCTCCTGCCACATAGGCCCTTCACATGGACAGTGTCCCAGCAGGGATGGACAGCAGAACCCCTGCAGATGACTTGTTACAGTCACAGGGCAACACAACTGAGTCACTACACACAAAACCTCAGCCTGCAGATTGCAGTGGGTTGGACCAATTCATCCTGCATCCTTAGGATGGGTGTTTTAGGATATCTGCTCTCACTGCACTCCAGTGCCTCTGTGGTGTCTGGAGCATAGAGATGTGTTGTTCCAGAAGTGCAATGTGAAAGGCTACATGTGGGAAAGAGCCTGCCAAATACGGATCCTGCATTTCCACCTCACAGAAAGGGAGACCAAGAACATATGATTGCTCAGGCTAGGACAGAGTGTCACCTTATCTACAGGGGAAGGATGGGAAAAGAAGAGCGTGGGTTGGACGCTGCAGGAAGCTGAATGTCATCCAGGAAAGCACATTCTTGACTTTAAGCATATGAATAGTCAACCAAAGTTAAGGGGATTAGTCACATGCTTCAAGTAAAGCACATGCTTAGGCACTTGGCCAGAGCAGATCTGAGGGGCAGGGTCAAGCCCCTTAATGCTGGGATCACTGATAACAGATTTCTAATTAGCTGCTCTCCAACTAAGAAACTACACATTGGTCAAAAAGCTTCACTCTCTGTTCAAAAAGATACTTCAAAGCCTCCCCCAAAATGCAGAAACTCAGAGTAGCTGTGAGTGTGCTTCAGCTCAGGAGAGACGGAGACACTAACCATCACAAATTTGCACGTGGGTGTATTCTGGTTCAACCCTGCTCTAAAGACAAGTGTGAGCACACAGAAGGCATGGTGAGGCTGTGACCCTGTTCAGGGCTATGGAAGTACATGGGACTCCTCCCAGTTCTTTGAGAAGGGAGGGAAATTTACAATCTCCCAAAAGGGTTCTGCCCTTACCTAGAGCAATGATGAGAGAAATGGTGTTTGGACAAATGGGCCTTTTGGGGATCCAGCTGCAGATTGAGGTGACATGATCACCTGCTGCTTCAGACATTCCCATAGCTTTTAAGATGCTTCATAGCCACACATGCCTTACAGACCCTATGCTAGAGCAAGTGGAAAATCACAAAACTGGCCCAAAGATTCAGGGTCAACACTTTTCTGTTGTAAATAAAAATAATCATAACCCTCTTCCACCACTGCCACACACAGACAGACACACAGGCTTATATACAGCTTGTAAACCAACACCATTAGAGAATACTTCATCAAGGCAAAACTGGTTTTATGCCAGCTGCAGAAAAAAGGGAAACCTTTGAAATCCATCAAACAGCAAAAATACTTTCATTTTTTAAAATCTTGCTGCTATACCTCTTTCAAAACTGTATCTGTAGAATACACCCTGTGAGCACTCATGGACCACACGAGGATACATCATCACAGGAGCTGCTGTACTGCTCTGCTGCCACAGGGCCAATGGTAGACTCCAGATAGGTACCTCTGTGACTGATTTACCTGTGTCACTCCAGATATCTGTATTTACACGAAACACCTTTCCTATCACATCCAGCACTGCAGAGGAGGAAGAAAGTTGGCATTCAAAGCTATTTGAATTAAACAGCTGTAAATTTCCTAATAGTTTTTTACCAAGAAGTTGGTTTTTTTTCAAAATTTTTCATGCTTTGAAGCAATGAACAATTTTTATAGGTCTTTTTTGGTTTCCAGTTATTGGGTTTCTGCATTCAGCTTTCATTTAGCTCTCCAAGGCTGGTTTTGTTTTAAATTTCCTTCTTCTGTTCAATGGTAATTCATCAACCTCCTTACCAAGTAGGCACTTGCACAGTCAAATGATTTCAAAACTTTTCAAAAACCACTCTATTTGAAAACCTTCCCAGAAAAAAATAAATAAACCAATCTGTTTAAAAAGGAAGTTTCTTCAAAAGGCTTGCATTTTCAACTCGAATAAATAAGTAATTTCTCTGGTCACATCTAATGGAAAATGAAATTGTGAAACTTCAGTTGACAGGGATGGCACTTCAGTGGAAACACACTGATTTAGCAGCTGGCATTGGCATGTTTGGGGAATCTGTAGACAACAGAAAACAAAAGCTAGGTGGTTGAGCAAGAATGGAAGAAACCCAAATCTTCTCTACTCCAACATGCCCTCCAGAAACTTCATTTCTTTGAGCACTGTTAATACATGTGTAAGAACTATTTGTTAGCTGGATATTTTTAAACCAAGCAATACTCTTTCTTGCCAGCTGTGTAAATAGAATGACCTGGAAATTAATGCCTGCATTTCTGTGCATCAGGCACAGGCTTCTTCTCCTAGTGAGATATTTTAGATGGAGAGGATGACTTCTTATTGACTAATGAGGACTGAGATCATGCACCTATTATGTAAGAAAGGATTGCTGGTACTATCCCTGAATTAAGAGCATGTTGGGTTGGATTGGTTTTGGGGAGACCTTTTTTTCTTTGCCCTGTCTCCCTTTGCCTGCATATTTATCAGCCCTCACTCTTACACATGGCAATTCAGTCATCCTTCTTCAGAGTCCCTTTGGCTACACCCTTGGCCCTTCTTCCCCACCTTCCCCTCAGCCACTGGTACCCTGCAAGGACCCACTGTCCTCACAGCCAAAATGCTTTTCTTCCTCTAATGGCATTCACCCACCTCTCCAAACTTAGCTGTTCCTTTAGCTCTTCTGGGACCTATGACCTGAATAATGGGAAGAGCAGAGGGAAGGAAAAGGAGACAATAGGAAGAGGAGTAGCAGGAAAAAGAGAAAGACCAAAAAAAGAGAGAGAGTTCCATTTGCAGATTCACAGTTATATCATACAATGCTTAAGCTCATGGGAAATGGATCTCTGTTCTCTGTGACCCTTTCACATCCATCTGTACACAGTTCTCCCAGATGGAGAGAGATGTCCAGCGAACCGGGGCAGTTTCCAAAGACAAGATGTGGGAAGGTCTTATTTGGCATACATGAACACAATGAGAGGCATCTCTTACTTCTCTTCTACAGAAATTAGCTCCCTTCTCCTCCTCCACAATGGCTTTTGCCCAGTTGTCTCAAACATCCAAACTGGAAACTTGATGGAAATCCCATTCCAGCAAATGCCTGGGAAGAGCAGCTACCAGGCCTCCCCCCACCTCCCTTCTCCTTGGTCAGTCTTCCCCTGGATCCACCATCCTGAACTCTCAGAAGCTCCATGAAAAAACCAAAAAACCTGCTGAGATCCACCAGAGGAGAGGCGCTGTCTCAGACCTGATGGCTTTCCTCACGCTTCTGCCGTTGCGGTGCCTCAGTCTTGGGCCACAAACACAGCATGGATGGTTTAGTGGACAATCACGCTGCAAGGTTTGGAATTTTTCTTTTTGTTAAAAAAAAAATAATTTAAGTAAGAGGGAAGAAAAAGTAATACACACATATATCACAGCATTTTCAAAAGGCCTTCTGCTGCGTTTACATTAGCAGTTCAGCCTCTGTTGTAAGCCTGGATGTAAGGCAGCTGGAAGATTAAAACCGCATTGTTGGAAAGTCCGCTGAGATGTCCTCTTGGAGATTTTTATTGTTTTCTGGTTTTATTTTCTTAGATGTTTATTATTATTATTATGATTAATTATTATTATTTTCACTTGTTTGCTTCTCTCTAGAGTTTGGCAGGCAAAGAGAAAATGCTTTTCTACTTTTCTTCACACATTCTGTCTATTTTGTTTTCTTCATTTTAAGAAGGGAAAAAACCCAACAAAACCCCAAAACCAATGACACACCAGGTTTCTGTCATTTTGTTTTAAGAAAGAAAAAGGATGTGGGTGGGTTTCTGATAATGGCCTTGAGGAGGTACATTGTTGAAGTGGCTTAAATGCTTCGTTTGTTCCTTTACTTGCTGTTTGCATTTTCCCTTCTGGCTGCAATGGACACGCTTTTTGTGTCATCCCCCCCACGCCTCTGCCCCCACCATATCCTGTACAGATTCTGGTTCCAGATTCCCCACATGGATCCCCTGTTCCCCCTCCCAAATGGCAGTAGGTAGGTGCAACTGTAGGTTCATTTGACCTCTAAGGTATGATGCTGAAGTTAAGAGCCGGATGGAAGAGCCACGTGAGAGAAAACTTTCCCATCACTGTGAGAAAGAATGAAGCAACACAGAGTCCAGTGGAGATGTGAGTGCCATGTTGGACTCAGCTCTACCTTGGCACTGGCATTAACTTGAGATTTTATATATAGATATAATTATATATACATATATATGCATGTATAGGCATACATAGGCATATATATATATATGTCTGTGTGTGTGTGTATTCGTTTGCTATTTGTTTTAGCACACTGTCCCATTCTCAGGTCTAGATTTGGGGCAGTTGGTCCTGGGGACAGGTTGGACAGAAGGGGCCAGAGTGCAGAAGAAGCCAGAGATGAGAGTGAGGCCCAGGCCCCCCCACGCACAGAACATGGACCAGCCATAGCCGTGGCTGATGTCGTCGGGCAGTCCGTACAGGTAGCGCGGGTAGCGGGACAGCTCAAAGTTGATTCCAGCCACACATGTGCACAGTGAAATGATGCAGAAGGTTCCTGGAGGAGAGCGGGAAGGGGAGAAGGAGGGAGGGAAAAATAAAACAAAGAGAAGTTAGAAAAGTGATAGAGATACCCCTTTCCAAGCTGCCTGAGAAGAGCTGGTGCAAGCAGTGAGGAAGTGCCTAAGGGAAGATGTTTGTGTAGAGTGGCTTAGTCTGGAGGCTCCATGGGGAAAGAACTGAGTGCCACCAGAGCCTTGAATATTGATCTGCTGCTGAACAGAGATGTATGGAGAAACTTCAACAGGAACATTTTTTCATTATGAGCACTCCCTTGGGAACCAGAATGCTCTGTGGAACCATTGATTTTTCTGAAACTTTGCTTTAGACAAATACAGAGTGAATAATTTTGTTTTGACTTTTTGGGGAGGGAAATTAACCTTGAATTTTTTGTTTCATTCTGATTTTTCAGTGATAGACTTTATATAATATTACAACATACTTGACATATTCTGGCTCTGTTGAAATGTACATTTGAACTTATGTGGGAGATTTTCTTCATGCTTTTCTTATATCAAAACACAGAAGTTTTCATTATACAGTCTCCTTTTAAATATAACTTTAAAATCTTTAAATCCTTCACAAAACTCAGATTCTGCTCTCTGCATGACTCCAGTTTCAATCCAGATGCCCTCTGCCATGTTGCTGAAATCTGCAAAATATCCTGTTCTTGTTTTCCATCTCTGCAGCAATATTTAATTTCTTATTTCGTCCTGAGAACACTGTGAGGAGAAACTTCCTAACTCTGTCAGGTGGTGTTATGGAAAGACACATATATCAGATGAGGCTGAACCTTATCCCACCCAGATGAGTCTAATTTTGATCTTTGGCCTCCAGCTTCATCAAAGCTAAACTCTGAGCTCCTGAAATGTCACAATTGCCACCCACACACCAAATAATGGAGAGATACAGATGCTATGCACCTGCCACAAGAGATAATGACTCAAGCCAGCATGAAGTTGGCACTTCATTTTTCCTCTCTAATTCTTCCCTTTGTGGGCCTCTCTGAATGCCTGGAGAGCCCTGGGCACAGAAAGCAGCCCGCAGGACTTGTGCTACAGGACACACACAGTCAGTCTGTGTGTCCTTCCTCTGCTCAGGCATGGATCAGTAATGTGTGATGTGTGCTACCTGCACAGCACATCCTGCACCTGTTCACTTAGAGCTGCTGCTGAGGAACCTCTTCTTCCTGGTCCCATCCCTAAACCAGCCCAATCTTCCAAAGCAGTCACAGTCAGCCTAGTTCCATGGAAAGATTCTGTGTTCTGGTGCCCTTTCTTCCTTCTATTCCTTCCTGTCTGCCCCGACTCTGCTTGTCTTCTGCAACACTTTTGCTGTTGTTTCTCTGCTCCTTTGATTATGGAATAAATGATTTTGGCACTCTCTACTCTGAACACAGAGGTAAGATTATTTGGTGAATTCACATGGAATTTGGTTCCTAAACTGGGGGCATTTGCAGGAACATACATCACCAAAATGTGTAGACCTTCCACTATACCCACCTCCTTTACTTAGTAGGAACATCACACAGGCATTGAATCTACAGGCAAATCTCTATCATGAGCCTGCTATGAGATCACTGTCATGGTTCTCTCTCTGTTCCCTCTTCTGATCACTGCTGTGTCTGTTTCTCCTTTCTCCATTGTATTTTGGAATGTCACTTGTAGATAGTCTCTGCTGTAAAGGTCAGATGCTCCCGCTAATGCCATGTACAGCTGCCAGATGGCCCAGGATATTCCTGAATACTCATTTTAGGGGAGTGCCACGGGTACCAGTGAGCTGCTGCAGTAGGTACTATGCCTATTTCATTCAAAACAGCCTTGTTGCCTTCCACCAGCACCCCATCAATCTGCAATCAGTGATCTGGATTCTTGCAAAAGCCTCATGAGATCCCAGGCTCTGGAGTTGTCTTTGAAGATATCCTGTACCACTTCAAAGCATAAAGTAGGATAAAAGGGGAGATCTCCCTTCCACAACCCATTAGTAAAAGATCAGGTTGTTTGATTAGAAACCACGTGTTCTTTCCATGTTTTACTATGTTACTTAGGTTATTCAGTAATATGAAGACATCTGACAAGAATGTGGTTGCTCCCCGTGTTCTATGTCAGAATGACTAGTACATTGTGGGATCAGGGAAAAAAAATGATGCCTCAGAGGCACTGTGCTCTGAACTGAGTTCTGTGGCTCATTTCAAATGGTTGTGGTTAGAAAATGACAAGGAAGGCCTTTCTTTGCTAGTAAGAACATGGTAATTTCATCTCTCTAAAAACGTAAGATTGTTGAGAGAGGTGGGTGGGAAAATCTGTGTGGCCAGACTGAAGCTGCATTTGCTAAGTACAAAAGGGTAGGAAATAACTTTGGATTTCAAATACTCCCTGTGCTTTCATGCTTTGTCTTGGCTGTTTTGATCACAAGCTTTTCAGTGCAATGAGTGTTGCTTACTCTTTGTATTTGAACAGTGCCCAATGCATTGGCACTCCACCTTGCCAAGGGTATTCTGCCCCTTCACAAAGGAACAACAAAGAAAAGCATGTAACAACACTAGAGAACTAAGCAAATCACGAGCATGAGACTTCTCTAAAAAAAGCCTTTTCCCCTTCTGGAGAATGTGCTAACCCATGATGACAAATAATGACTGCCATGTACAATGTCACAGAGTGCAGAGTACAATCCTCAGCCTGTCACTCCTCTGTGCTTCTGCAGGGTTTCTTGTACAACACAATTATCTGTCTCTCTAGCACTGTTCATTGCAGACACAAAAAATGCCATTTTATGCCACCTAGAAAAATCTTTATGGCCATTTTATGAGTCCTATATGTTGCTTGTGTTCAGTCAAGCAAGGAAGTTCCCACCTATGGTTAATCTGACCTCTCACCAGGAAGGCTGCTGCTGAAAACCGAGTAAGGTTTCTACCTCATAACACAAAAGAACATCCTTGCAAATTGCACAGTTGTTGGCTGTTGTAGTGCAAGAGTCATGGATAAAAGGGATGCATAACCTGATCTTACCTCTGGAAATGAAGCCTCTGCTAGTCCAGGTAAGACATGGAGCTGAGGTGGCAGGAGGAGGGAGGCTGTGGCTCCTGCCCATGACACTCTACACTATGGACACAGTGCTTCAGAGGCAGCAGGACTGCAGGAAATCATGAACATTTCCAACCCTACAATTGTTTTTCTCCCCAGAAGTCAAGCTGAATTCTTATGCAGTTTCCTCTTAACTTTTTGCTGTCAGTGAGGTATCCTCCTACATGTGCACTAATGCCCCAGATCCCCTGGAAACTGCATTGATACAGACTTTAATTTCTTTGTGAAAAACACTCCCCATAGCTGTGGTCCAAGCAGATGAGCAGACCTGAAGGCTGGTGGTCCAGCCATGGCCCTGATGCACAAAATGTGAATGACAGGTGGCAATAATAGCTCTCTGGTACATGAGCTGCACAGGGAGATAAAGGCATCTCCTTCAGCAGCTGGGGGGAGCAGAACTCACCAAAGTTCTTTGTGCTGGGATTTAGACATTATCCTCCTAAGTGAAACCTAATGAATGAGACAAGGCGACAGTGGGATTTTTGACAGGTAATTCACATGTCACTGCAAAATGCTTCCATCAGGTGAGAGATGAAATTTCATGTAAAGCTGTGTCTGTGCCACAGAAGCTGCTGTTTGACATGTAGTCAAACCTCCATCCTGACTCCTTGTCAGGAAACCTCCTTTCATCTTGGCCTGGTTCTGACAGTGCCTGTCCTGCTAATGGGCTGATGATCATCAGTGGTTTGAGAACCTGAGCCATTAAATACCTCTTGGTTATCTTGTGCCTGTCTTTCTTATATATTACAGAATAACATTAAACATTACACTGAATGTCCCTTTCATTTAGATTAGAAGGTTTTTTAGGACAGAGATGAAGTTATTTGCTATATATGTATATAAGATTTGGGTCCTACCATCCTTGCTTCAGGGGCAGAAGAGGGATGGCAGGGAAAGGTAATATCAGTGTTGATCAAAGCCCAATACCATGTGGATTATGAGTCAGAGCCTTTTGCTGTAGCTGTTTTCAAGCATGATTATATCAAGCAGTGCCATGGGCCTCTGCTGCAAGGAATTAATTTTTTCTATTTTGTAAATGTCCCTTTCTTTCCAATCAGCCTAGCTATGTGAGGGTCTGCAATGTCTCCACAGTTTTTAAACCTCACCTCCAGGGGAGACCAAAACTGCTTGTGAGTGAACTGATTTAAACATGAACAGGCTCAAATCATCCATAGCAAATCTGTTTGAATTTTCCCTGATGCTAGTATCCCCTTGAACCATGTCAGAAGCCACGTCCTTCACCCACAGACCTAGCTGGACTTCCAGAGTGATAGAGCTTGAGGGATTTCCCAGGGTCTGTGGTGTTTTGTGACATGAACTGATGCCTTTCTTAGATGCACTGCAGATGAAGGGGAACTGTGGTGGTGCTAGGGCAGAAACACTCTGCTGGTGGGAGCTTCATCTAAACATCCTCATGCTTATTAGAGATGAGGTGTCTGACTGGAGCCTGAAGGAGACATCACCAATTTGAAGGCATGGGAAATCCAAAAAGCCAGTAATTAAAATTATCTGGGCACCAAGCCCATCTCTGAGACCCTCCTCTTACATATAATTTGTCTCATGATTTGGAAATCACTTCTTTGCATCTGACAGAATGATATTCATTCTCTCCCTTCCCCCCCAGCAGATAGAAATGACTCACAAACTGTGCTGTCAGATGTACAAAGTAAACAACCCCAAAAACTGTTTCTTCTTGCCTTCTGTTATTTTTTTAAACACATAAAAATGTCAAGTATTACTTATAAATTAGTAGATAAAAAGAGAACCACAAAGGTATGGATTTTAAGATGTCCTTTGAAACCATGCAGTTTTCAAATAAATGTAAATCTCTGCCTTTTAAAGTATTTCTACTAGCTTCTTGTGGCCACTAATGTCTTTGAAAGGAGAGCTGTTTACTTAATTATCATCACTTTCTTTTATTACAGGGCTATGGGAGAAAAAAAATCTCACAAGTGAAACATTATCTTTACTTTCTCTCTGCCCTACTAACTTTTACTATTTTCAAGGTACATCAAACAAACAAATAAAATTGCATCTGATCCTAAAGTGGAGTGTGTAGCGTTAACTATTTAAATTATATCCCAATCAAATGAAATTATTAAAGAATACAGCGAATTCCCTCCCAGCACAGTGATGACAAAAGCCTTTTGGAGGGAGGGAGCAGCTTTGCAGTAAATTCCTTCTGTGCATGGATTAAATGCCTCAGCAGCACGCAGTTCTTGAGAACACTTTATTGCTCTGTGCATACATGCATAGAATATAAATTATTGCTTAATTATGCACTGTTCCAGCAGAAGCAGCTTGCAGCATCACCAATAGGCTGCAGAATAGCGAAGGGTTTACTGGAAAATTGCCCTTATGAAAAAAGCGGAGATGGAAGGATAAATCTGACTGGATGATGGAGATTTAGTGCAGTGTCCTTGTGAGATTACATCCTCACCTGGGTTGGGACTTAATGCATTTTTATCTTATGCCATGGACCAGATAAACTGTAGGATCTGTTGTGATATTGCATTATAGCCACTCTGAGAATGTGGTTTGCATTTGGCCTTTGGCCTCCTGCCTCACAAGGTGCCAGAGGTGCCCAGTGCACTCCAGAGCTGTGAGCCTGCTGCATGTCACCTGCCCTGTGTGCCTGCACAAGCTGTAATGTCTTATGGCACCAGAGGATTATGTGTCCTCAGCCACAACCCCAAATGCTTAATGCTCAGGCTTGTATAAATCAGTATTTCATATATAGGAACAATGTTACAGCAGCTGAGGGCTGAACTCCAGTTTGCTCTGCTGACACAAGTGTCAGTCCATATTTCACACTGCACATTTGCACATGGTGACATTTCCATGTCCCGTGGGGCATGGGAGTGCACAGGGAGTGGACACCCCTGCCGTGCACAGCCACAGCCTGTGAGCTACAGCGATGAGCAAGCACTCTCTGAAGCTGTGAGTTGGCATGTTAGGCAAAAGCAACACCACTTAGCTAAAGGCACAATGGTTTGAGGGAGACAAGAAAGCTTTCAGATCAAAGCCTGAGTGAATAAACTTCTGAGTACTTTAGCAATGGTGATTCCTGTGACCCAACCAAAATAACCTAGCAATAATAAAGTGGGTTGATTACAGCCATTAAGCAAACATAACGGGTCATGAACTTGCAGCCACAACACAGGAGACAGCAAAAATTGTGCCAGTTGTAGTACTGTGGTATTATTCTGATTTTACTGGAGCAGAAAGGAAAAAAAGGACCTCAGTGTCAAAATGAAGAAAAATTCTAATCCAAGGTTGGAAAAATTATCCCATGCATGTGCTGGCAAGCACCATACTTGGCAACATACAGAGGCTTCTGGCAGGTTCTTTCGTCTGCTGCAGCGTGGAGCTCACAGCATGACCCAGGCAGAGGCAAAAAGATTAAACAGAAAGAGGCACTGGAGGTCTGAACAAACTGAAGTGACTCCATCACACCTCAGATTTGCCTCAGATGAAGTTTAGTATCAAGCTGTACCTTAGACAGGTGCTTCCCACCCTAGGCATTTGTCAGAGCTGAAGGAAAACTTGTGGAGTCAGGTTGGGTTTGCCTTGTCCACAGGACATGTTCTGTAGCATGAGGAATCTGAGCACCACATTGCATCTGGATTTTAGTAATGAGGTCATTACACCTCTAAGTATGTATGACCATTTTCTTCCAGTCAACAAATTGGACATCTCTCAGAAGGAATCTCAGAGGATTAATGTAATCTTTCTTTTGCAGGAAATCCTAAATTGCTGAAAAGTCTACTGATAAAAGTTCTTCAAGACAAGTGAGACTGGAAAACAGGTACAGCACAAGTAAATTCAATGCAGCCTTCTTCCATATTGCCTACTGTGTGCCACTATAAATACTTCCAGAGGGAATACTTTCAGGTCTAAAAGGATAGTCAAATGCCTTTTTAATCCTTTTGTTTGCTGAAGGCAGTGCTAAAGAAGCCACTGGGAGGTTGGGGTGATGGTGGTGGCTGCCTGATTTGGATACTTCCCCCTTTAGAGGCTGGAGAAAAGCCTATCTCTTCATTTTTGTCAAGTGACCAAAGGCCTCTTCACTTGTACAACTTTCAGGATCTTTACTGCAAAAGTCTCTGGGCTATACTGCTGTTTCCCTGAGTTGAGAACAGAAAAATCCTTTCTATATGTGCTGATACAGTTACTGGGATAGAATAGTCAGAAATCAAAATAAGATGCAATTTTGTCTGCTCAACAAGAACCACTTAGTGCAGGGCACCCCTATGAAGTTTACATCACCCACTTAAATGCTTGCAAGCAACAAACTGGACTGGCCCTGTACAGCCCTAAAGGATCATGCTGAAATCTCCTTTCCTGTTGCAGAGGAAATACCTGCTCATCCTCTGCAGCCCACACAAGTACATTGGCATGACTGATCTCTGTATGCCCTGGAAGAGCCAGGTTGGGCAGAAATGAGGAAGGCCCTGCTCATTTATAGTTTTTTCCAAGTCCAGCTGCTTTTTAAATGTAGTTTGCAGTGTCCAGTTGGACTCTGTCCAGGCAGGTTAGACCAAGCGAGTGTGGCAGTGATTTGCCCAAGGGGAATGTTGTTTTCTAAGCTGACAACCTGAGGAGCCAAGAAAGTGAATCTAAAGTGAATTCAGCCTCTGCATTTAACAAACAAAAAGATCTGCCACACACAGAAATTTCCTCCCCATTCTCTCTGTAAGGTTTTCTTTCTGTCTAGCAAATCATGCCAGTATTAATCTTCCTTCTGTTGCATGAGCAGTCTTTCCTCTTTTATGCCAGGCATGCAAACAACTCAGCAAAATTTCCTTTTAAAAATACCAACCCAATAATAAATGCCAGATTTGTTTTCATTGTCTTCCTTTGGCTTTGGTGCATCTTGCCATTGGAATTCAGAAGCCAGCAACAGATCAAAGGCCTAGTGACATTACTAAAGGATATGGGACAACCACTGAATTTTAAAACACACAGAACTTGTTTTCCAGGGCTGTGGGTGGGAAACTCTTTTGTATTTCTACAGAATCTGTCTCCTCTGGTTTATTTCTACTTTATTTTACCTTCTGTCAGCTCCCCAAAGATCTACTGACATCCCTGAAAAGCAACTTGATTGCATGCCCTTCACGGACTGCTCTAAGTTGTCTGTTTGGGTAACTTTAGAAGGTACTGATGCTTCTGCCAGTACCTCCCATCCTGGTGAGGGAGAAATTACAAGTCAGTATAGCTGACTTAAAATGAACACACAGAGGAATATGAACAGTTCTTCTTGCTGAAAAGCCAGACAGAGCTGACTCCTTAATTTACTGCACACCAAGTTCAGGGAGACATTTGAGTTAGGACAGAAAAACAATGAGTTTAGAGATGTGCATACACTACTTGCCCTGTCTTTTGCTCCAGACTATAAGATCTCTGCACCTCATTAAAGAAGGTTTTTCTCTTCTTCTCCTAAGTGCCAGTGCCCTTCTGTGATCAGGTACAAGGCTGGTGGAATTGTGTTGGTATTTCTTCCCCCACAGCCTGCAAGTGCACATCTAGGAGAATCAGAAATAAGCCACAGGAAAAAAAACAATCCACAACACATTTGAAGGTTGACTTTGAAGTCAGCTGATAATGTTTCCATGGAGATCAAATGCTATGGAGTTGACAATGAATTCTCTTGTTGAGCCTTTCCTTCCATGGGGAAAAAAGACCCAAAGAACAATACTTCTAAATGATTGCACTTTGCAGTACAGTTGTGTTATTGACTTGCAAAAAACACATCTATATGCCACCCCTGTTTTCTTAAGGAGATGTTAACTCTTAGGTCTCAACCTTTCAATGCCAGGTGTGCCAGTATTCACCTAGAGAATCAGATATATTCCCAAGGTACTGAAAAAAATTGCATCTAGTGAAAATAATATTCTATGAGACAAAAGATATAACTCTGCATTTGAATTTATGCTGTCAATGAGAGTTATGATTCCCCTTGAGGAATAATATAACATGAAATTATAAAAGAATATTTCAGTTGCTGATATGCAGTGACACACAGATGTCTGTATTGTGAAAGTGGGTGATCTTTCATATTTCCAGAGAGTCTCCTATTTAGTTTTCAAAATGAGTGCCAGCATAAATAAATAAATGCAAAATGTGTTGTTGGTGTGCCAGAGAGCAGAGAGAAGTACTAGAAGTAAAGATGTAACACAGACCCCCAGCTCTGCCTTTTAAGCTGAGCAACTTCCTTCTAGCTGGGAAAAGCTCAACAGGCCATCTTGGCATTATATGAACCCCAAAAGATGGCAAAGGGGATGCATGTCTGTCTGGGTGATCTCCTAAATATTGATATTTTGAGTGAAAATAGGAAATTAGATAGCATTCAAAAGGCAAGTGATAGCAGCTGGTAAAGGCTGATTACTAATGGTTCAGTGGTCTGGATGAAGAAGCACTTCCAGTTCTGCCTCCATCCCAGGACATGCCTATGTACAGTGAACCCATATCCATCCATCCATCCATCCATCCATCCATCCATCCATCCATCCATCCATCCATCCATCCATGTCTGGACATGTAGCTATCAGTATCCTAGTTTTGAAAGACATAAGGAAAGAAAAGCCACACTTCAGACTCCAGAAACCTGGCCTAAAATGAGACCAAGGAACATGACCTTCAACCAGGTCTGTGAGGGACACCACAAACTGTGCAGGGAGAGGTGTTTTAAAGGAATCTTAGGATTACTTAGGTTGGAAAAGATCTCTAAGATCATTAAGTCCAATTGTTAACCCAGCACTGCCAAATCCACCACTAAACCATGTTTCTGAGGGCCACATCTACACATCTCTTGGATGCCTCCAGGGAAGGTGACCCCTTCTCTGGGCAGCCTGTTCCAATGCTTGACCACCCTTTTGGTGCAGAGGATTTTCCTATTATCCAATCTAAAGCTTCCCTGGTACAATTTGAGGCCATTTCCTCTTGTACTATTGCTTGTTAATTGGAGAAGAGACCAACTCTCCTTCAAAGGTACAATTTCCTGTCAGGAAGTTGTAAAGAGGAATAAAGTCTCTCCTGAGCCTGCTTTTCTCCAAAGTTAAGAATCGCAGTTTCCTCGGCCACTCCCCATAAAGAGGGACAAATCCTTAAAAGCAATGAAAAAGGACATTTTTAGAAACAGGTTGACTCTTATTTACTGAATATGAATGCTCTTGGCCTTGTTACATTCCTGATGGACACAAAACCTCTGTGACTGCTCTGAGCTCTGCTTCTTCTCACAGGTCCAAAAAGATCCTCATCAGCTCCTTTTCTGCTTTCCACAACACCCTTGTCTCGTGTTTGAGGGTTTTAAACAATCAAGAGCCTTTGAGAGGTTTAAACATTTAAAGCCTATTAGTGCTGTACATTAACTCAAGCTTATTCCAACTCAAAGCCTTAAATCACTTTAGAGCATAATGCAAAATTTAACCAAAAAGCACACATGGGAGCCAGAGTGTTCACGTGTGTGGTGGGGGAGGCACGGCAGAGGGAGGAATCATTTTGTTGTGCTGAGGTGGTCTCAAAGACTTTCATAACCCATTTATGGCATCTCTTTCTACAAACCAGCCTTTGTCTCCATCTGGAGGTCAATCCACATAAATAAGTTCTTACAGTGGTCTGTAGGGAGTTTTGCCTATTTTTAAGCTCCTCTGCAGTCATCATTAATTTAGTACCTCCCAGAGGAATAAAACATGATTGGTTTTTTCTTCAGTCTTCCAACTTTTTTTTAAATTATACTCTTCAAAGTGGCCAAAGGTTTTATGCCTTTGTGAAAACTGTATTTATCCCTTCACAATTCACATTCCAGTAACTTACTGCAGATTTTGGATTTTCTGAAGATCACATGCTGCTGTTTAAGATCTGTCTGCATACACTTGTGCACACACATGTTCATTTACACTTGCCTTTCCACAGGGAAAAAATAATTGATGAAAACTTTCTAAAACTATTCCTCCTTTTTTTTTTTTTTTTTCCTTTTTGGAAGAAGCACAAGAAACCTAACTTCCAAAGAATAATGTTGTATAAGTGAAAAAAATAGATATAATCATAGGAAATACCTTCCCTATTCAGTGTTGTGGCTGATCATGTCACTACAAGCAAACATTTTGAAGAATGGGTAGAGACCTTGATTATTTATGAAAAATAGAAATCCTAGGTGCCCTGTGGGACATATCATATTTCCCAATGAATTCCAAAGAATGGCTCTTACTTTTTCCTTTTGTTTATCTTTCTCTTGGCTTCCTCTTGGCATCTACTATGAAGGTATTCATGAATGCCTAGGAGATGTCAGTCACAGAGCTTTGCCTTACACTTGCTGCATTAAATTGCTCCATTTTTGTTAAATTATTCAGCAGTGGAATGATTATTTTGAGGCGGCAGGACCACAGTTGTGTAGAATAAACACTTATTTTGTACCGTTACGCGCTATTTTCAAAGTACAGTGAGTTAAATTTGAGACTCAAATGACTCAACAGCTGGTAAGGATCCATGGCTGCAAATACACAGATGCCTCTGTTGTCATCTCCTAACACATGCACAGCACAGAGGCTCGGGGATTTGGAAGACAAGGCTCTCAGTGGAGGTGGGAGTGGAAGAGGATACGGATGTGTGCAGCACAGCCATGCTGCACAGCCTCCCAAGCCCTGTTTTGAAGCCACTTTCTGATGGGGTTGGCATCCCAGCCTGGCTGTGAGTCAGCTCCTGGGCACAGCTCCTGTCATGCTGTGACAGCTGATGTCCCTGGGTGTGTCCTCATCCCTGCTGGCACCTTGTGACAGCCCCTCGTGAAGCGTGGCACAGCTGGGCCACGAGAAGGTGACCCAGTCTAAATGGCCAGTCCGTCCTCTGGCCGTGAGGATAATAAAGCATTTTGTTGCCTTACCCCTGGACTGAGGAAAGAAATATTTTGGAAGTGTTTCTAAGAAGGTTGGAAATTACTAAATTACTTATTAAAAGCCATTTCTCCCTAGTTTAAAATTAAAAAAAAAGAACACACTCATAACGTACATAAGTGGATTTTTCTTTATTTCTTTAATGAACATTCTCTCTTGCATATCTGAAATAAAGCATTATGCCAATACACCTGCATAACTTAATTTTTTATTCCCTCTCACATATCTTTCCTGCCTGCTTATCTATACTGCAGCAGCCAGAATTAGAAAGAATAGGTGATCACCTCTGCTGTAGGAAAGATTTGAAGCTTTTCTAACCCTGACCTAGGTCCTCTGAGTATGGATGGGCTACAAAGAGTAATGGCTCTGCAGCACTCTTAGAGGGGGTCAGAAGAAACACAAATCAGTGGCAGAAGTGGAACTGGCAAATGGCACTTGAAACCCTCAGACTGGCAGATCATCACTGGCAAGGAGGGAGGAGGAGAGGATGAAAGAAATTCCTGATCGTTTTGAAAGCAAACTCTAGAACAAAAAAATCAGGCCAGAAGAACTCCATACTATTACTATATGTGTACAGCATGACTTCCAGGCCTTTCAGCACCAGTAGAAAAGGAAGTTTCAGACTCCCAAACAAAGCTCCAAGCTCAGTATCTCATGCAAAAATATCACTAGGCAAAGACAAGAAATGAGCTGCTGGATGAGACTCCAGATCATTTTATTACAGATCTGCATGGTGAAGCTAAATCTCATATGAGGGCATTTAACAGCTGGAATAATTTCCAAATAGACTAATTAGAGACTGAATTATTAACGGTAAAATTTCTAATTGGCTCAAAGCAAGGTTACAGCAAGAAACTCACTTGACTTTGCAAAGAATAATGAATATTTGCAAGGCTAGTAAAATTATATGCTTCTCTAAGGAAATTATTAACAAATGGGGAAAAAACCCTAAAGTCATCCTAAAGTGTATGTCACAAGACAAAACTGGCAGAGACCTGATAAGAGTGAAGAGAACAGGTATAACAGTAAACAAGTGCAGAGATGATTTATTGCATTCATTTGCAGTAAGTTTGGAACAAAATAAGGCAATGCAGAAGTCTCTCCCTGAAGGGCTGCCTTGTTAGGCATGAAGTAAAACCCCTAACTATTTCACTGAAATGTGTTCTCAGAACAAATTACAGACTTACAAAAGGAAAATACATGGATGTGCAGCTGAAAGACAGAGCTCTGATAAGGGTGATAAAACGTCATTCTTTGTCAGTCTTTTAATACATTTACAAAGGCAAGTGATGTAGCTTTGGCCAGGGATAATTGTGTGCTGAAGCAAGTACCAGAACATGATATTGGAACTGCCATTTTGTATTTCCAGCTGGGAAAACAGACAGCAGTTCAGCAGGGAGGTGCACAAGGCAGGGAAGGGGAGGATGAAATCACTGCCAAAACACTGGATGATGCCACCAGGAGGCAGCCACCCCACTTTCCCAACAGCAGGCACTGATGAGGAGGAAAAGGCTTTGAAGCATTTAGGTACAAAGTCAGCCCTGCCCTCAAATTAGATATAATGCAAGGCACATGATATTTCAAAACAGCTGACTGAAATCAGCTGACCTGGGAAAATATCAGAGATTGCCTTTAAAAGACGATTCTATAAAGCAAGCACAGTAACAGAAAATGTGGTGAGGTTGGGTTTGCTGTCATGCAAACCCAGCAGAATCTGAGATGCTGAAACAAGAAAATCCTATGGATGAATAATCTGGTGAGCAGGTAGGAAAACCTAGGGTTAGGTGGATCAGCTTGTTTGCTGATCATGATACAGGAAATATTCACAAACAACTTGACAGAGAACTGAAAGAAGGGATTCCTGGAGACAATGGAATTTGCCCTGGTAGAGTTACCAGTTTGCCAATTTGTAGCATCTCAGCTCTTTGGACTGGAACTAAAACTGATATTTCACCTTGACAGTATTGGCTAAATTAGATATTGAGAGAGGGAAGACACCAACCAAAAGAATTGACAGGTTTGCCATGATAATAATCCCAAACAAGTAAAGGATTTGAATACATTCAAAAGAACTGCTCAAAGCCAGAATATGTGAGCATCACTTCCTGGGAACTGGTGAGGTGGCACATCTAGACTTGAAAAAGCAAAGGCATAGTTTTGGGGCAAATAAAGTTGCTTTTGTCAAGAGACAATGTATAAAATATTCCACATGCATTTCCTCAAGTAGATGCTTAACTGAATTCCTGTTAGGTTCAGTACTTTATGAGCATGAAAACATCATGCTTGCCACAGGATTCTGACATTTGGAAATAGTGTGACAGATGCTCCTAAGATTCCAGAAATTGTTACAAAATTTAAAAATTACTGGTTGGAGTTTTTACTGGTGCACAGATATTCAGTAATTTGCATGAAGAGAAAACACAAGAACCTGCAAGAGGATGTGCTTGGAGTCATGTATAATTTGAGTATGACCCACTTTTGTAATAGAATTAAACAGTCTTAAGTATGATGAATAGAATGAACTAATCACAGTGAAATTTAAGAGCATGATTCCAAATGGAGAAACTCTCAAAAAGGGAAACTCTCCCACCTTGCAGGGTAAAATGATACTGACAATACTGGAGTGTAATGACAACAGATAGTGTAATTCAGGGTACAGGAGGCTGTGCAACAGTACCATCAAGCAAAATGAGATAAAAAGTCCTAAAAATGATTTTCAGTATCCATCTGGCTCTGTAGAAGATGAGGGACTGAAAAAAATATCCTATTGTGGTCAGGGAAATACTGTCATTCAAGATAAGGAATAAATTGTACAAAAAATACCAAAAATTTTGGAAAAGAACTGTGGAAGCTGTAAGGGGGCTGTGATTGCTGTTGATACAGATACATTTGGACTAAACAGAAAAGATGAATTATTAATAATTTTTAGCTTGTTACAAAACATGCAGAATAGCAGTGTAAAACAGACTCTAAATCACAGTTTACATGTCCTGGATTCCGGATGAGCTAAAAAGCAAATAATGGTCTGCATTTCGTAAATGACTTTTTTCAGCAATTTGCTTGAGAAATTAGATCAAGCAAAGTAAAGCAAATCCTTATGAGGCACTGCCACATGGGTTAGCAAGAGGACTGTTTGGTAAATATAATAAAGAACCAGAGGTCCAAGCAAACCATGCCTGGTCTTATTAGATTATTATAGCACACTTCTCAGTGCTCTGTCGAGATTTCCTGTTGAAAGAACTGTGGGCAGTAAGGGACAAACCCCATAAATATGTTAAGTTGGCAATGTTTAAGCATTGCAAAAGGGCTGTTTGTCTAGAAATAAAAACTGAACAAATGCTACAAACATAGCCAAGACAAGGTGTTGAAAATGGAAGGGAAGGTTAGATTTCAGTCTGATTCTATGGCTGCTAATTGAACACAGTCTCCTCTCAGCTGCAATGAGCTCAGATGGCAGAAACCTTCCAAAGCAGTTTTCCCATTATTGGACCTGAGAAAAAGTTAGACAAAACTAAGAGACACTCTGACTCCATGCATTTTAAGAAACAGTACAGTAATATGTTGACAGCATTTATGGCATGACAGAAGCAACAATTTTGTATTCAAACACCGTCCAGCCATAAAAAGTTTAAATTAAGACTCATTGGCTGTAAAAGAAATGACTGTGAAACACATGACACAGTCTGAAAACATTGATAGATACTGACTTTTAGATTAGATGGCTCTAGTTGTGTATTTTATTAACTGACTGCTTCAGTTTGTAGATGTTATTTTATGCCCATTTGCTGTTAAAAGAAATCAGTATAGCAGTTGCTATTGACTTGTACAAAACAAGAAAGAGAGTAACCTTTGGGTAATACTGATCCACGTGTCTGCACTGAAGCAGAAAATAAGTTTGATCTCCTCCCAGCATATCTTTATTTATAATATTACACATCTTGACAGAATTTGGCAGATAAAATAATCTGGTGCCTCTCATTTCAATTAGTTTCAGGTTCCAACTGCTGGATCTAGTTATTATTTTGTCTATGCAAATAGCATGCTACTATCAGATGGCTTCTCACTGCATAGGTACTTCCACTCTGTGTTCAAGTCAATTATAAACCTTCTGTTAAACAGTTTCAAGCAATTGGCTTTTTGTGGCATGCTGTCTTTTTCTTGTTTTTCAAACCACAAGTCATTTTTATAGCTCTTCTGCAAACCTCTTCCATTCTTTCCCCATCCTCCTTTAGCATTGACAGCTGATTGGGATGTCCAGAAATAGCTTTGCTTAGCCCAGAGATAACCCCACCTCACAGTCTCATTGCATATTCCATAAAAAAAATAACACATTTAGCAGCTGCATTGCACTGAGAGCTCCTGTGCAGCTGGATGATCCCAGCACCCACGATTCCAGAGACCTTTTCAGAGCCTGCTCTCTGAGAGGGAGCAGCTTGTTCCTTGGGGATGACTGAGGCTGTTCCCAGTTGCATGACCTTGGCTCTGTCTCTACTGAAATGTTTGTTGTTTGAGCACACCAAAAGATGGCTTTGTAAGTTGTGAGTGACCCATTCCACTACATACAATTAAAACTGAATCTCTTTTCACCTGAAAACTTTATCAGTCATCTTTCAAATCACTCACAAATAACATTGAGCCAAAAGGTAATCTCTGCAGCTGCACTGGTAACTAACCCATATATAATGATAATTTCTGAATAGTAAACAAGACATAGCTAGTTTCTAATAAATCTAAGTTTTCTGTATTTATTTAGTATACTCTAAATGTTTTAATCTGAATGTTGTGCTGTTGTAGTAAGTTAAATATCACACAGATATCTGAGCAGATCAAAGCCAACTGGCCCCTGTGCAAACTTAGCTTTTAAATAAATAAGAAACACCAAGCTCATCTGGAAAACCATCACCTGTAATGTTTTGACACCACAACAAACCATTTACAGACATCCCCATGAAGACCAGTGTGTGCTTGCACAAGGTCCTAGCAGATTTCAATTGTGTTTGTGGGGACAGAGAGAACTGATGTGTCTAATGTCACCAGCACGACATCACTAGAACATAAATACTTGTTACTCCAGCACTTAACTCCTCTTCTGGGACTATAGAATCTTTCCTCTACGTCACACACTGATCTGTGTCACACCACAGTACAGATAAACAGATGATAAAATGCACTGAAGTGATGATCTGCCTGGAGGGCAAAAGCCCAGCTAAACAAAAATCACTAGCAGAGAAAAGAGAGAACAGTAGTGGTGTTCACTTTGAGACATTCACCCAGCACTGTGTTTGGGACTTGACTCTCACACCCTTCATTTCAAGTAACTGTGCCTTGATATTTGCTGCTAACAGAAATTCAGATGGCATCTGTAGGAAGGAAGGCTGGTACATTACATGGGAAATGTTGGATGACCTTTAGGGCTGGTACAGTAGGAATGGGAAGAAGTTCAAAAGCATAGAGTGTCAGAGCATGTACCTGGGGAATAACCAACAAAACCTCTGCTGTAAATTGGGAGAGCATCAGTAGAAAAGTACAAAGGTGGAGAAAGGCCTGCATGTCTCATCCAACTGCAGGATGACTGTGGGCACATCTCCAATGTGATGCAGCATGAAAAAAGCAAATACAACCATAAAATACTTCAGGCAAGGAATTACCAGCAGGGGAAGGAAACCATCACACCACTTATACAAGGCATTGATTGGACCTTGTTAAGGAATGGTCCTTCTCATTCATATTTGAGAAAGGCAAGTGCAAACAGGAACATGTGGCAGAAAGGGCTGCTGGATTGATAATTGTTCTTACAGAGAGAAGTCTATAAGAAAGTATATGTAGAGTGGGAAAAGGAAAACAGAGAATGCTCTTCGTAGGTACAGCAAAGAAAGAGAGATATAAACTAAAGGCTACATTCAACTCAAGAACAGCTGATGAGTAATAAATATAGATTATAACTCTCAGCACAGTTTCTAGGTATCAAAGTGTCCCACTGTGAAATAGGATAGTGGTGGGAACAACATCTGCATAATCTTCAGATTTTTATTACTGAGCTTACTGATAGTGTTACTTCCAACAAGGGAGTACTGTATTAAAAAACTCAGATTATCCTTCTACTACCATGAGTTATAGATCCTCCAGACAAGTTTTGTGATGGAAGTTATATGTATCTATGGCTGGGTGATCCTTGATGTGCACCAGAAGGAGCTCAGAATGAAACCAAGTCCAGATCAAAAAACCACATTTTCAGTGACTTAGAAAAGGAGAGACATGTGGAAAGAGGGAAAACAATAACAAGAAAAATGTATTTCTTCAAAGACCACCATCCTTACCTCCCATGAGGAAGAGAAGCCCTGCCACATACTGCATAAGGCCTCGATCCCAGCAGCACCCCAGCACGCCAATAATCCATCCAAAGAGGATGATGGCCACAGCCATGCCCATGAAGCCAGCTGTCATCCTGCGCAGATCTGCAGTGGGGAGACAGAAAAACAACATGAGTGGGAGCAGTGATAAATCAGCATCATCAGGAGTTCAGAACAGTCTTAATCCAAAATGCTACTGATCTGCAGGGACTTCAGTGTGTGGTGGTATGGGATGATTTAAGTAAGGATGATTCAGAGCGAGGATAAACCATAAATTGTCACTAGCTTGGCTGGGGAAGAGAGAGCAGGTGACTGTTTTACCACACAGTGAAGCTCAGTGCAGATGCACTCAAGTGACTTGTGACAGCTTGCTCAGGAGCTAGAAGTTGTAAAATGGCCTCAGTGCAATGCTGTGTCTATAACTCCAGTCTCTGGGCACTAGCACAACACGTTTATATCCTGTCTGCTCATCTCTGTCCATTACTCCCCAGCATCCAAAGGATGTCCCTGCTCAAACTGATCAGCAAAGAAGTTTCTATACTTTGTGCCAGCACAGACATGATGGAGGATTCACCTCAACTCTGACCCTCTTGTCATCCTGGACAAGTCACTGAGCCCCTCTGGGCCACAGCTTCCCACGTGTGTTGGGCCACAGCATCCCATGGTGGTAGGAGTGAAACATGGAACCTCCAGAACAGTGAGGCACACCTGGAGGGTGCTCTGGTGTCAGACATCATCAAATGCATTCCAGATACACAGCTGGGACAGAAGGCACATCATTGTCCTCTCCTGTACCTGAATGGTGACCTTGCCAGATGATTTTTGGTGAGGACATTTTTGACTGCTCCAGGGAGCACTAGAAGGGGGGCAGGGCACTGGAGCAAAACATTTTTGCTCTTCAAGTGGGGACTGAGTGGGTGACAGGGACTGATCTGCCTTTATTTCATAAATAAAGGAAAAGGGTCCCCAAGTCCTGGTGGTAGGAATCCTTAAATAAAGACCTGGCTATGTTGCATATTTGCCTTCTGCAAAAAGGATGGGACTATGGGACTGCTGGGAACCCTCTTTCTGCATGTGTTGGGAAAAAAAAAGTCCTTCACAGTTGGTTTGGATGTGAAATCTGGGCAGTGAGACCACCTGGCAACTGAAAGAGCAAGGACTATGTGAGCTAAAGAGCATCTTCACACCCTCAGATAATGAAACAGATGGGGGCATCTTCACTAACATTTGATTATTCCCTGTCCCCCCTTAATGCATGCATAAAAAGTTTAAGCACTGATATGTCAAGAGTAAATGTACAGAGAAAATTCCAGCCAAGACAACTCTCTAAACATTTGTTTCCTTCTAGAAACCCTTTTTGGTTTTTTTGCACAGCAATGATTTAACTTTTTTTTTTTTCAAGAAACAGAATGCTTATGACAGAGAAGCAAGATTTGAAAACTGTGAATCATCCACCAGTCTCTGTGGCAGCTTTTCTCCTTGGCTGGCCTTTGACTATTTCTCAGTTTCTGTTATATTTTTATGTTTTTCCCACAGTGGATAAAAGGACCAGCAATACCCAGTGCAGATTCAATGAATTTTGTGAAGAGTGATAAATTACCATCATTAGAAGTTTATAAAAGCATATCCAGAATGCTAAGTGTCCACACAGTCTATAGGTTTGCTGGGACAGAATGACTTGAAGGCAGTTTACTCAGGTCCATGTTCATTATAGCACCTTGTATGCAAGATCAATTGCAGAACACAACCCCTCCCTTGAAGCTCTAACTCTTTCCTGTGTATTGTCACTGATATTCCAAGGAGTCTCTCTGACAACATAAAGATAACCAGGTCTTCAGCCCACCAGTAACCAGGCCCTTTTAACAAGATACACATCTTAAAATAAGTACTTTTATCTTAGGTTTTGTCACTGTCCCACCACATTTGAGTATGTTTAAGGAGCTCTAGTAGAGAAAAAAAAAAGGTATTTCTGCAGAAACTTGTACTTCCCCCCAGGCAGTCTTAGTTCCTTGGGAATTTCTCAGAGTGCTTTCCAAAACAAGCAGTAAGTGTTAGTAAGCATCTTTTATGGCTAAGTGTCTTCCTACTTTTTCACTCCATGAGGGCCTGGGCTCAATTTGAAAATGAAAACATAAAATGTTTTCTGTTTTCTATATCATCTTCCACAGCAGCATAGTACATCTGTCCAAGGTGCTGCACAGCTCTTTGTGTCAGCCCTACAAAACCCTCGCAATTTAACTTGTGACTGCTGACTCCAAGACCATTTGCCTGTCCTAGTGGAAACAACCCTAACAACCTGCTTCTAATGAGCTCAGCTTAAATAGCTTTATTCAGCTGCAAGATGTCCAGAACCCCTCAGATCTACCCCAAAGCCTGACTGATGGACCCAGTTTTCACAGCCCCCAGAGTGGATCACAAGCATCCCCACATCATGTATGCCAAACTCAGGAGTGGTGTTTATCCTGCTAAAATCTGTGAATTTTGCTATTAAACAGAAGACTTAAAGGAGCAGGACCAAGATTTCTAGGCCAAATTTTGACATTTGTTTCCCTCTTTTGCTGATGGAGCCTGAAATTCCCTTTCTAACACAGCGAAATCCAAATTGAACTTCTTCATTAACTCTTAGTTCTCACGAATTCAGTGAGCTTAGTTTAAGATTGCCACTGCTTAGGCCAATTGCAAATCTCCACACAAGTCCATCACTAGGGATTATCTGAAACAAATAAAATTTAAACTTTCTTTTCTATTTAAAACTATTTGGCTTTTGTCCTACCATAACATTCCTTGAGGGGAACCCTTGCAAACAGCAGTACTGGGAAAGGGGGTTGTAAATCTGGTTTCAATAACAGCCTGCACTTG
The DNA here is from genome assembly GCA_013397375.1 of Toxostoma redivivum. Classification (NCBI taxonomy): domain Eukaryota; kingdom Metazoa; phylum Chordata; class Aves; order Passeriformes; family Mimidae; genus Toxostoma; species Toxostoma redivivum. The sequence goes on from VXBI01009663.1 coordinate 1,286,783, forward strand.
TCCAACATCATCTTCCTGGCACTCCTCACCTGGCAGTGCCCACATGAAGCTGGCTGGGATCAAGTCTATTCAAAGTGATTCTTTTGTGGAAAAGTACTTAATGGATGTAAATGAATCATCACCCTCAGGCTATTTAGAGAAATAGGAGCCCACATTCCTCAGACTCAATCCCTATTAATGGGGTTTTTGATGATTACTGTTTGTTGGGGTGGTGCTTGACATGGAAAGGACAGAAGAAAAGCAAAGATTTGCATTGTGTATTCAAGGCAATATCTAAATTCGTTCTGCTAATTTAGGGTGGAGGGATGACATATAAATAAACAATAGCTCATCAGTACAAATTGATGGGGTTTTGTCTGAGTTTGATTGGCACTGTTAAGACCCTTCCTGAATGCATCCTGCAAAGGTAAAAGGGTCATGTAACACCACTTTATGACGTTCGAGCATATTCTGGGTTTGGTTTATTTTTCTGAAATTGCTTTTATTTATTTTTAGACTATGAAATTAATAATTCTCTACATTCTTTCTCTTTTTGAAAACCTTTCTGAGTAATAGGATCTCAGGGTCATGGCATGACAACACCAATCAACCGAAGGAGTGACTATGCCAGCAAAATGCATTGTTGAATGTTATACAAAAAATGCATTGTTGAATGTTACACAGCCAAATGGGAGCTGCAGCAGCAAACAAACTTATCCCAGTGCATTCGTGTGCATTGCTCAGCTGGTCCTGCAGTCCTCACACTGTAACAGAGTGCACAAATTGCAGGGACATTGAATTCCCCTTCTCCACTATCTAGCAAACCAAACCTTTAGAAATGTAGCTACAAGGTGAAAGTAAGGAATGTATTAAATTGCTTATTCCATAACCTATAATATAGAAGTTATTTTTTAATGCTTTGCCTGTATAACTACCAATGATTTACTATGATTTACTATGGGGACATAGATACCAACATCCCTTGTGGGTGAAAATACAATATTATCTTTCCACACATTTTTTAGAAACCCCTTCTTCATCCCTTTTTCTTTTTCATGTTGACCAAAGCTATGAGTGTATATCTTGTTTTCATAGCACTCCTACAGGTGCTGCTGCATGTAAAAGGCAGGGAACTAAATCCTGACTCTAAAGCAATGTGGATCATCAAGCAAGGAATACAGGTATCATGTTCACGTAGGTTGGAAAAAACAAACTTCTTTACTGATAACATTGGAGAAGGGACAAAGAATGGAGTAATCCAAGTCCCATGATGGATGCTGAAATGATACATTTGAAAGCCACAAGTTTTGTGAATCATGATGAAAAGAGAAACATTAGTATTTTAGACAATATCCATAAAATACAGACAGATTCTCATAACCAACATGCATTTCCTAAAAGCATTTTAGTTTTCTTAACTCCGTAGGTTTCCTGAAGATGAAGAAAGGCAGAAAAGCTGATTAAGAGTCATTTATTTCCAAGCAACATGTGATGGAAGGTTCTCTCTGTCACTTTGCAAATGCTCCTGCCCTTCCTTTCACCCTGATATCTGTCCATCTGTATTTGTTATGAGCAATAAAGTAATTCATGCTGGCTATCACATTGTGCAAGAAGTTTCACACCCCACCAGCTGCAAACATAACATGTTCTGATCCAGCCTTGTTTTTTAAAAATTTCAATATTCCTTTTTGACTTCTCATGTTCCATTCTCTTCCTTGAAATTGCAAGTCATCTTTCTAAAGCAAGGGCTTGGTCTTCCTGTTGATATCTATGTTCCTTTCCACTGAATTTAACAATATCTCCTAACAGCTAAAGATTTCTTATAACACATACAGGAAGGACTGTATGAGACTGTTCTGAAAGATGGGGAAACCAAGTCAAGAATAGCCAACATGCCCCCAGCTACATGAAAAGTTTGTGGAGAGTGTATAATTAAATCTGTATTAGCAGGATTTCTGGACAGCCCTTGAAACACACAGCACTGCTTTTGCTTTCAGAACTACTTGTTCTCAAGTGTTTGCTAGCACATCAAACTAAGTGCTTCTTATCAGACCCTCAAAAAGTGCAAAATTGCTGCAAATAGTATTTCAGATAGTCCATCCTACACGTGCCTCCTTCCTTCTCCTAGTGGAAGGAACACTGGAAGGTCTGCAGGGACTAAGCACCCTGAAGTCTGTATCCAGAATATCTAGAACAGCTTAGAAAACATTCTGGGTATAACACAGTTCTTCCCTGAGGTGTCCCAACAAATGGGAAAACAGAAAAGGAAATCACAAATGTATTTCTGTGCCTGTCTAGGAACAGATGTCAGGATATAGTAACATCACAAGTAGAAATAGACAGGGATGGTGTAATTCTTTAGCATAATCCTTCATTGCAGGTTACTGTGATCTAAACCCTCCTGTACTAAATTCCCTCTGATTTGTCTTTACCAGGGATGGAGAACATTTGTACTTGAAAAGAGGCAAAATCACTCCTTTTTCTTCCTTTTCCAGACAAATATATGTATTGGAAATTGTTCAAGAACTGCACACAGCCCTAGAGCACAATTTACCAGATTTCACTGAGCTTTGTTTAAATTACTTCTCTTATAAAGAATCAGCAGCACAGAGGTATCTTTCTCTGACATAATCCCTTCTCTTATCTCACCCCAAAACTTCAGGGGGGGCAAGATAGAATTGAACAGACATATCTTTTATTGAATGCCAGCCCTAGCAGCTCCCAGGTACAATGAACAAGTGAGTGTTAATGCAGATGATTTTGAGTGGCATCTTCTGGCTCTCACTCTTCTCTCTGCAGAGCTTAAAACTGTATTTTGGATGAGGTTGGCAAATAGAGGGTGAGGGTTTTTAATCTTTTCTTTGCGCTTCAGGTATGAAGAGATAAGAAAAGAAATATGTATTAGTCTACCTGAGACTGTTAAAATCTCTGAGTGCCTTTCACTGAATCATGTGGCAACCCAGTCTCGAGTTTAAAGATTACTCTAATGCAATCTCAGTGAGTACAACTCGCTTCAACCAAAGTAAGAGTAGATTATATTTACATGTAAGTATCTGTACCAGAGAGAATCAGGAATACACAACACAAACATACACTAAAACACAACTTTCTCAAAGCTGAGAGAAAGAACAGCGGACCTTCATCAGCTCTTTCCAGAAGGGAAAGCAGTTCCATCAAGGATGAAGTGAGCCTTCATATCTCCAGAGGTACAATGGCCTTTATAAAGCACATGCATAATTTCTCCTAAACCACAAAATCCCATCACCTTCTCTTGACTAGAGATTGCTATTTGTGTGATAAATTGTTAAGTGTTTGATTGCCAGCAATGTCTGAACCCACCTACATGGAAAAGCTGATAGGAATCTTTGCAAGCTGGCTGAGGTCTGTGCTTGTTAACATATTCCTCAGGATGAGGTGTATGGAGAGTGGACACCATGAGATTGATTTATTCTTGTCAGGATAAGCCACCTATATGGAATTCCTCCATCAGAGTTCTTAAGTATTCTTACAGTTATTTAAAACAGAAACAATCACAAAAGGAAGGTGCCAGCTATGCACTGCTGGCACTTCAGTCTGCCTTCCTTCATAAGAAATCCCACAATTTCAGTCAGGTGAATAGTTCATCAAGGGAGGAATGAAGTTATGTCTTCTACAAAGGCTGACACCTTCAGAGGTTTATGCTGGCAAGTAGCAAACCCCAAATGACACTGCAATTTCTTATCTCTGGTGAGCTGTCATAAAGTACCAGGGATCTCCCAGAGCAGGTCACATACTGGTGTTACTGCCTGAAAACAATTCCTCCACTATTTGGGGAAAATTACAGTGGCCTAAGAAATTCTGCACTGGCCAAGAGCACTATCTGGAGCTCAGATAACAAGTTCTGATTTTATTCTTGCCTTTTCCTCATGTAAAGCAGAGAAGAGGCAAAAGAAAGCCCCTAGATGGTAAGGGAGGGATTTAAGGAAGCACTAGAGAAGGAAGGAAACAAGGTTTGTTTAAGTACAGGGCAGAAAAGGGTGAGGAAAAAGTGTCTCATGAGAGTGAAAAGATGGACTTGTCTTCAAGAGACTTTATGATATGGATATTAGAGAGTTCAGTGCATAAAGGGGACATTTGTACAGCAGGAATTTAACACATCTGAAGCAGTTCCACTGCAGAAGGTGCAAGCTTTATGTCCTGGGAGAAAGATGGCTGTGAACACCATCCCATTGAAGGGTTAAGCCTTTTGCTCCAATCCTACTTTCCTTACACTCAAAAAAAACTTTGGCCAGAGAAGAAAAAGGGTATTTTTGGTATCTCTTGTGTTGCTACTCAGCTCTGAGTGACAGCAGGGAGGAAGAAAAGAAAAGCTTTGCCCTTACAACCCCTGATCTAGTGAGCCAGAGTAGCTGAGCCTATGCCAAAGCATCATCCAACTCAACTTTACTCTACTCCACTCTATCATACCCTATTCTACCTTACCTACTCCACACCATTCCCTCTCCTTCTCTGGTTCTGGTGAGGAGATTTTATTGGAAAGTACCTGGAGCTGATAATTTATTTGTTCAGTGATGTTCAAGAGCTGATCTTAGAGAGGCTTTCTCTCTCCAGATTTACTATCCATGATTTCAGCACTGCAATATATGATCATCTAGGAATATTTCCAAGCTTTGGTCCCAGCAGAGTACACTTGCAATTTGCCCACTCAACCCTTTCATCCCTCTTTTCCCTCTCTCCTCAGAAACAGGGAAGTCTAAGACACCTGCAATTTTGGCCACTCTTCTTCATAATCAAAACTTTAATCCTTCCTGCTCCAGCTAGGTGAGACTACACAAAACAAACATTTCTCAGTTGTGACCAAGTTAAGAGGTTTTTTATTACACAGCTTCTGTGGGTTGTGAAGGTGTTGAAAAATCTGAGGCATTTGAAATAAAATGGCTTCTGCTCAATTTCAATGAGGACTTTGGGATTTTATGACATCAAAGCTGTGCCTCTTTTATTTTTCTTCCTTCCTGTACTTTTGAAAAACTCAGGTAATACACACTTCTTTATGCTGGTCATCTTTTATTGGAAGTGACCTCTACCTGGAGCCACCACAGCACACCAAGTATGATCTTGGTGGGGAGGAAGGACAACACAGCCCCTCAGCATCACATTGGCCTGAGCAGAGGCATCCTCCCTGGAGGATGTCAGGTGCTGTCTCCCTGCTCCCAGCACCTCCACCCCTGCTGGGAGTGGGAGAGGCCAGGTGGAAAGCCCATTTCTAAATGGAAGTTTCCCTGCATTCTCCAATGGTCTGGAAGAAATCTGTGATGGGCTCTGGGTTCAGGGCAAAGGTGACTCCCTTCACTGTAAAGTGCTTTCAGTGCTGGAGAGAAGTGCTGCTCTGACACCACTAAGACTGAATACTCCATTTATGCCCCCACAAGTGCAGTGCAGAGCAGGGCACCAGGGCCAGCTTCCCCACACAGCCCTGCTGCCAGGCTGCCACAGGCACCTGGACACTCCTTGGGGTAAGGAACTGAGCATCAGTGAAGAGCCCAGCGAGCTCTGCTTTCCCTGAAATCAGTGGGAGGGTTGGGTGCTCCAAAGCTTTCCTCTGAAAATCAGATTTTCTCCTGTCTCCCAGGGAGGCCATGGAAGCCGGTTTACCACTTTTTCTACATAGGCGTTCAGACAATAATGACATACAGAAACATTTGTATGAAAATAATCTGGACAAAGAAAGCCTTATAACCTATTCTATATATTAGTTGCATTATAATTTAGTTTACAGAATTGCTCTTCTGCTGCAAGCAGGCTCTGCCCTGTTACAGTCTCCTTTTATATGCTGGTCACCATCACAGTATCTACATAATCACATGGAATTTTATTAAGTTTAATCTTCAATTATTATCTCTTGCACCACTTCTTGCAAAGGTGGATAAGGCTCATCAGGGCCAGAAGGAAGCAGAAGAAAAACCAGAACCACTCTTTTTCTTTTCTTTTTCTTTCAGTGAGGAAAGAAAACTGGACAAAAATGGATAATTGAAGAGAGTGATGAGAAAAATTAAAGAAAAGCTTAAAGATGAGAAATGGAGTGTGACAAGAAGCAAAAAACATAGTTGTATGTAGAACTCCAGTGTCAGACAGTGTTAAGTGCCTTTTGTAAAAAGCAGATTTCCCCATAGCTTCTCCCAAAGATAAATGCAGACGTGCAGCAATGGAGCAGAGGAGGAGCAGGAGGGGTAATAGAGGAAGAGAGACTTGGTAACAGAACCTTTGTTTTTTCTTCTTCCCTCTGCATTTGACTTCCCTCCTCTGCTGCCTGTCCCAGCACCAAAGCCTTGCTCACAATCAGGAGCAACTAAAATATTATGCTAAAGGTTTTCCTTCCTTTTCATCCCCACCCCAACCACTGCACGAGCCTGAGCATAATCCCAGCACCCAGAGCAGCACGTTTGATAAATGGCCAGATGAAAAAGGCTGGGGGTGGAGGGATGGTATCTCTGCTTTATCAGTGCCCCAGCACTCTGCTCAAACACATTCATTCCACAGATCCTAGCATTAAACATTTTCATTCAGGAACTCTGAAAGATGTATTCTTCTTTTTAAAAAGACTATTTAATGCAAGTGAGGCTGGGCTGAGGTGTAGGAAGAAAGGAAGGAGGATGAAGGAGAAGGAGGGAAGAAGTAGAGAAAGACATTTAGAGCTGTGAAAAAACACTGTCCCTTATGCAGAAATTTTGATTTTGAAGTTTACTCTTCTATTAACGTTTAAATTGAAAGGCATTTCTTCCAAGCTCCACATATGAAACCAGAAAATCTGCATTTAAATAGATACCATTTAAATGTGGGAAAAAATATATATCAGCATTGAATGCTTTCCCATTTGTCTGAAAAGAACATCTCTTATAGATGATTATTAATTTTTTTCTTTTTTCTTTGTGTGTGCTAAAAAGAGAAATTTTAAGTACATTAAAATTATGCTTGGCACAAGGAAGAGGTGGGGAATGGTTGCTTGATTGACCAAACCCTTGATTCTGAGCTCAGATTTTCTCCAGAAAGGCTGCTGGAGCCTGCAGGAGGCAGTCCAGGGTCAGGACCAAGAGGAGCCTCTCCTGCCTGGTCCTGGAGAAATGGCACCCATGACCATGGGGCTCCAACTCCCACTGCAATGCCCATCTCACTGGGGATGCCACCAGGTCCCCATTCCCAGCTGGAGAATCAAACTTTCTGCAGTTTTGTTAGACACCTCTGTGGCTTTAGGACACCATCTAGAAAACAGGGACACACATCTCCTCAAGAGCCACAGGAAGTTGGGCTTTCTGTGCCTCAGTTCTCACAAACTGGAAAAAATCTCACCTCACTAGGTCATTTTGAAGATTAATATGTTAAAGACTGCCAGCTAGGTTCTCTGCAGTGGTACCCCCAGAAGCCCTAAAAAGGCCTTGGACAGATTAAAACTGCAGTATAGGATTCTTTTTCAGTGGTGATTTGGAATTCATTCTGATTAAATCCAAAAAAACCACAGAGATGTAAATAAGCAAAACAGTAGCTCTCACCTAAATACAGGCATCTATAAACTTGGGGAGAGCAATTGGAAATCATCACTCTTATGGGGCCAAGCTGGTATCATAGAACAAAGAACCCACAATGTCCCACTTAGACACTGGGTTTCCATCAGACCCAATTTTTGCAGTGTGATTTTGTCTCTAGTCACTGGATTGGTGAAAATAAACAGCTGTTGTCATTCAACACTCAAATGAATTTGGCTGACTTGCCCCCATTGCCTTTCCATCTCCCACTCCCAGCTTGCTAGAATCTCACAAAGAACAACTTCATTCTTCATGGGGTCTCCAGCTGATTTGTCTCCTGTGCAGATGGCAACCACTTTCTGAAAATACATATGTGACAAGAAGAAATGTTTAGTAGAAAAAGCAGGTGCCTGGAAAATGGATTCCCATGTGTCCTTCCCTGCCCCTCTCCAAAACCCAATCATTTCTGTGTTAATAAGCTCACTGACTATAATGTGGCACTAACCTTTCACAATTGATGCCAGTGACATTTTGACAGTTCCACATATGGGCCTGCCAAAAGCAGAAGGAAAATAAATTTGCAATTTGGTAAAAAGCTGGGTGAGCAGCCAAAGCAGCTTGAGGGAAGGAGAAGAAAACCGTCAAAGAGTCAAACAAAAGCCCACTTCACAGATGTTACACACAGCAAAAAGGAAAAGCACATCCACAGCTGGAGTACCCCAGCAAATATGTGCTTGGTAAAAAAGCCTTAGGGACCTATTAAGCCCAGTCTAGCTTGAGATGCCTCCCAATAAATTCTTCTCATGTGGCAAATTTAGAAGTCTTTTTTAGCAGAAGAGAAAGGGGACATGGCCTTCAATCTGTATAAACTATCTGGTTAACATCAGATATTACAGAACTCAGCAATTGCTCTAACAAGGAATCTTCAGTATTTCCATCAATGTAGGGAGTCAATTGATCAGCTGCAGGGAAACAACTATTTTCTATCACTGTTTTGTGGGGTGTCTTTGAATTTACTTTTCAAAGTATCACTGCACAAAACATCACTGACTGTTCACAGATTGACTCAGCTACTTGGTGCCTGTATCACACCCCATCTTCAAATTACATATACTGAATCTCATAATATTTGGCTAAAAAAATAACTTCCAGGAAGAGGTCCAATCATCATGGGACAAGATGAATAAAAAAAAAGAATTATGCACTTAGCAGTTTGTTCAGGTGGTTAATTAAGCCCCAGTTTGAAGAGGCAATCTATTCTTTCAGCTGAATAGGTCCAGATTCTGCTGCCAGGCAGTTACTGATAGGGGGGAAAGTTAAGTAGTGCTGTGGTCAGTCCCCTTCCTTCTGATTCCCATTTCAGCAACACTGAAATAACTTTTCTCCTGAAATTAGAAGACTATGGCATTTATGATGGTGCACTGATAGCTTGGTGGAAGATGTGAAGGTGTGTTTGCTGTATTTGTGTATGTAAATAGTCACATGCTGTAATGGTATAACTGATATACAAGGCTAACCAGAGATGCAAAATTGTTACCTAAAGGTGATGGTTTATTGAATTTTCTTTAGGACAATGTGGGTCTTCTTGGAATACCAGATAGAGAGGCACCACAAGGGTCTAGATAAGCATACTGAAGCTTGCAACTGAGAGGCAATGGAGCATGTTCCTCCCAAATTCATTAACACAGCCAAATGTGGAGCCCAAAGGAACTCTAACAAACCCTCAAATACTAAACCCTAAGCAAAGGCAGTGGGATCCACTGGCCAGCAGCTGGTGGTGGAGTGGGCTGACACTGGAAGCACAACTTCAGAAAGCTGAGTCTTTGCACAGCTGAGGACAGCAAGCCTGATGAAAAGGTCAGATACACTCTTTTCAAAACATTTTCCCTGAAGTGTTTTTGTGTTGAAGAAGTAACTGCAGGGCAGCTGCTGGACCACAGTATTAGCCATGCTCATGGGGAATGTGAACTCTAAGACCTTTTTGAAGTAATGTCACTTGATAGGCAGGGGACTGTGGCCAAGGCTGGACCACACGTGGCTGTTTGATGTGACTGCAGGATACAGGTGACTGCTCCCAGCATGACATTTGCATGGGGTTACACCTGATGGAACTGGGAGGATGATGGAGATCAGAAGTGCAGAGTGCCCAGCAGTTGTGACAGAGAGCATGCTGGATTTCACTATGGTGAGCTTGATTTGAAGCCATTTACCTGTCAGACTTCAGGAAACAGCATGGAGCTGCTTCCAAAGCCAGTATACATAGCTCTGGCTGATTCTGGCAACACATTCCTTCACCTAAAATAGCTGGTAGGATCCAACTTGGCATGTGAGACNGAAGTGCAGAGTGCCCAGCAGTTGTGACAGAGAGCATGCTGGATTTCACTATGGTGAGCTTGATTTGAAGCCATTTACCTGTCAGACTTCAGGAAACAGCATGGAGCTGCTTCCAAAGCCAGTATACATAGCTCTGGCTGATTCTGGCAACACATTCCTTCACCTAAAATAGCTGGTAGGATCCAACTTGGCATGTGAGACTATCTGACCTCATCAAATTAAAAAAAAAAAAAA
>VXBI01009663.1:1307534-1360602 GCA_013397375.1 Toxostoma redivivum
TGAAAGTTTAGGTCTGAACTCTCCTCCTGCCTTTGCCTCCCTCTCTCATGCACAGATTCTAAGCAGGCAGCTGTTGGGTCCTGGAAGGAGCAGCCTATCTCTGCCCTGGGAAATGATCTCAGCTCCTCTCTTTCTCTTGTCAATTGTACAAAATGGTTTTCCTGCACCCTCTTCTTCCCTGTCTTTTCCTCCATGAAACCAGCAAATAGTTCTTTTCCTTCTGACAAATGGCACCATTGCCTCTTGTGTTGTGCACCCTGCCAGATGGCAGAGGGAAACAACTATCTGCACAAGGAAGCATCCTGGCTCTCTGTGCACAGGAAACAGCCAAAAGGAAAAGGAAAAACACTTGCAGATGATGTGCCTCCTGACACAGACTGACACAAATCCAGGAGACTGCTGGTTAAGCCTCTTGCACTTGTCCTTCATTTCATTTTTTGCTGTGCTTTGATCTGTGGGAATAGATGACTGCCAACCAACAGAGGCTGGAGGGAAGGTCCAAACTCTTACAGATGCTTGACCTAGTGCTAGGGCTCCATGTCTTGCCTGCTGTTTTCCAGCCCATGGCTGTTTTTAAAAAAAAAGATGGGGACAGAGAAAGCCCTTCCCACTCCAGCCTGGTAGGCTTTCTCTATAAGTCATGTACCCTTGTCCAGAGGTGGGATGAAGGTTGCATTTGCCTGGATAATTGTTGTAATGTCACGGACAGTAATTCCTTGTTTGCTAACTTCAGTCAGGATATCTGGGACATGAGAGATGTTTAATCATGTTCTTGGCACAACACTGTGGTTCTTTACTGAGGCTGTGATGACATGGATCATGTCTTCTAAGTCTTCCAGGGTAAACAGTCCCAGAGCCACCTGCATCTTCCTTCCACCTGACCTTAAAGACTTCACCTCAGATTCGGACCTGAATCTGTACCTTGAGGGAACATGGGTTTAATCTGATGCTGAAAAATGCATATACAGCAACATTAGTGTTGTGGCTTAAGGTGCCTCAATTATATCCTCCACTGTTCTCGGTCAGCCTATGGAAAATATTCCATATTTGAAAACCACCTTTAAAATACGTGTGGTGTGTGTGTTCAGATATGACTTTCCCCTGTTGTTACTGAAAGAAATTTAGGTTGAAAGTCTCCTTCAATTGACACTGTACCTAGGAGGACAAGGACAGGTTGCTTGGCAAGTGCAGATCTCTGTATTCCTAGGTTGTCTGGAGAAGAAAAATGCCTGGCATCTTAAGATTTTGAATGATTCAACCTTTAATAGCAGTGAATGCAAAACAAAACGAGCCTGACGCCATTTTTTCCAGTGATGTGCCATGGCTTATTAGGAAGGGGTTATAAGCTGCTTTCCAGTGAGCTTATTCTCAGACAGATAAGCTGACTAGTGGGAAATCAATCACTATGAATTTTGATAGCAGCGCCTGCTGAAGTAATTACTTCAAACATCAATAATGCTGCTTACCTGCCTGTGCAGTTTTCAGTCATGCTGAAGGTTAGATTAACGCCACAGAGCTCCTGGGGACTTTTGTTTGTTTTGTTTATGTTTTCCCTATCTTTTCCATCTACTTCCTTAAATATTTTTCTTAAGCACTGATTTAATTGAAATGTCACTTTGTCCGTTCCTCTCTTTCTCTGTCTTCTCTCCCAAGTAATCAAAAAGAGTTTGCTCGTATCAGTGAAATTGTCTCTGCAATTCTGTGTGCACAGGAGCTGCTGCTGATCCCTCCTGGCAGAATTACTGAGCGTTGAAAGCTCACGTCACATCTCTCCTCAGCTCTTTGTGCCTGTGTTTAAGTTAATATGTATTTAGAGAGAAGGTCAAAACTACTTTGGTACCAAATGCTCTTAGAATCATGGAATAGTTTAGGTTGGAAAAGACCTCTAGGATCACTGAGCCCAACTCTTAGGCTAGGACCATCAGGCTCACCATTAAACCATGTCCTTAAGTGCCACCTTTACATAGCTCCAGGAATGGTGACTCCACCACTTCCCTAGAGACATTTTTCTTATATCCAATCTAAAACCTTCCCAACTTGAAGAACAACTTGAGGCCATTTCCTCTTGTCCTATCACTTGCTCCTTGGGCTCTGTGCTCCTTTCAGGCAGTGGTAGAGAGCAATAAAGTTCCCCCATGAGCCTCCTACCTTTGGCCTCAGCCCATTGATTCAGCCTATTCAGATCCTTCTGCAAAGCTTTCCTACCCTCCAGCAGATCAATATCTTGCTGTCACCTGACAGAGAGCACTCATCCATCTAACTGATCATGATATTACACAGCTGAGCCCTGGGGAACACCACTAGTGACCAGCTACCAGGTGGATATAGCACCATGCACCACAACTCTCTAAGCCTGATCATCCAGACAGGTTTTATCCCCCAAAAAGTGCACCTGACTAAGCCATAAGCAGCCAATTTCTCAGGAGAATGTTGTGGGAAGTGGTTCAAGGCTTCAACTAAAGTCTAGGTAGTTGATATCCACAGCCTTTCCCTCATCCACCAACTGAACTGAAGATTCTCACCCTGGCCTGTGTATGATGTGATTTTAGTGCCCACACAGATCAGCTTGTCAGTTCAGGTTTTGCCACACAGACTGGGTGCACTGATAATTCATAACTTAAAACACATCTTACCAAAATGTTAAGGTGATACAATATCACCTAAAATGTCCCTGACTCGAATTCCCTCTGGAAGCAACAAGAGAACAGCTGGTAAAACATGTGTGTGCATCCTTGTATGTTCAGCATATAGCAAATTAAAGAGGGTATTAGTCCACAGAGAAACTAATTATTTCATCTAGTTACTAAACACCATGATAAAATTATAACATTATCCAAAATGTGTATCATTTTCATTTTAAATACAATGAATGATCTGAGTTTTGGACTACTGTGCTTCACAGACTGCAACCTCCTCCATTTACCTCATCTCCTAAGCCCCTGGATATCTCCTGCTGCCTTATGCTAAATATCCTCCAGGCCTCCCACTGCTGCCACTTTTATACCCAAATTTCATGCAGCCCCAGAAGTTCTGCTCTCTCTGCTGGAGCAGCAATATATTTATTACTATATTATTATTGTATTTCAGCTCGCAGCTATAGTAAATTCCATCCTGCTGTAACCCCTACCTCCATCTACCATTAGACAGCCTGGGATTCCCACAGATTTGGCAAATTTGATAGATTTGTTTATCAGCCCATCAGAACTGATGCGTGCATGGACTTACTGCCTGACTGAAACTGAAAGCTGGCAGAGTTGTGCCAGGGGGTAATTTCCCCACTTTCCTCTCCTTATCTTTCTCCATCCAGTGTGGAGAGCAAACAATAGTGATACTCCAGGAAGCATTAATTTGCATTCAGGTTTCATTCCAATAAACAGCAAACTCTCCTCCAATTAAACATTCTGGAAGCTCCTTTTATTGTCCAATATACTGAGCTAATATAGCTAATATCTAGCTTATATAGTTGTCCTTTGTTTATAGCAGTGATTGAATACACATCACAGATTTCAGCAGAGGAAGTTGTCTGCAGACCTAATTTCAGATCCAAAAAAGTGTCCTGCTGATGATTGCCCACATAAATCCAAGCAAGGAAAGAATGAAAACCAAGTTCTTTCCTGTCTGAATGACAATTTCTACTCCCAGCAGAAGATGACATCCATCACTTTAGCACCACTTAGCCAATCACCACTGCCACAGTAAGAAGGGACGAGCAGGACAGGGAAGAGTACTCAAAACCATGAATAATCAGGATTTTTTTCATTTAGGCTTCTTACTTATCACTTAGCTGAAGGTAGACAAAAGCAAAAATAAAAATTGCACCTTTATCAAAATTCTAGTCCCATTATCTTAGTTCAGCTTTACTGAAGTCGGGTAACTGAGAACTGAATTTGGTCTGTATTGTCCATAATGACAAATCAATCCTTGCTGACCTCCTGTGAGGATGTCTGTTCAGTTTATTAATAAGAAACTGCTCTTAGTTGACCTGACACTGTTTATCCCATTGGTATCAAAACTCATCCAAAATTAACTGTTGGAAGAAATGAGGACATCTCTGCAAAGAGAAACTTAAGTAGAAGAAAGAAGCTTTTGGTGGCTGAGAAGAGGATTTCAACACTACCCAGACAGGTAACAGCAGGTCACCAGAATGGTTCCTAACTCTGGATTTTATAAAAAGATTTTGCACTACTCCAAAATACATTTGGGTTCTTTAAAAAATTCTCTTCCGTCTTTGAAGTAGCAGGAAAATTGTGTGGCAAAAGATCTGAGATTTCTGATATTTGTTTAGCACTTCACATAAACATGTTTAGAAGGGATCTATGAAAATGAGTGAAAATGAGGATTAAACCTCCAAATAATGCCATTTATTTATTTTGATCAAGAGTGAAGAAGTTGATAAAGACTTTCAGCTGAACCTGGTGAACCTGTGAATGAGGACAAAGACAAGAAGTGAAACTTGGTGCTGGAAAATGTAAGGTACCAGAAGGAATGATTTGGACTCCTTGCACATACTACTGACTTCTAAATTATCTATGAACTCTATGGACAGTTCAGTGTGTGACAAAGGCAATCTTCAGGACAAATTAAATATCTAGCTGTATGAAAAAAAAAAGAAGCAAGAAGAATATTGAAATATGATCATTTCTTCATAGTAATTTATGATATCCATGTAGGGAAATAATTTAGTTTAGAAATTGGAAGGGTTTGACAGGAAGCAAAAAAAACCAGGGGATTCAGTTACAGAAAGAGCAAGTGTTACAAATCTGGAAACACTGAGGGGAAAAAAATCTCTAATGACTGTTCAGAATTGCATGAAAACAAGAAATGGTGGAAAAAAGTTAAATTAAGAGATTCTATTTCTCTCTTCTTCCTATGAGAAAATAAATTAATCTTTGGATTAAAAAAATGACAGTTGCCTGGAAACCAACTATCATGGCCAGGTTAAAATCAATAAGGGCAACAAAAGTTCAGCATCTGCAAGCAATACTTACATACCCATACCCACATGCATACAAAGTGCACAGGTACCAACAAATGGTCTTAAGGCTTCAAGATAAGGTTTTTGAAGAAAATTTGAGTGAAACTGAGAAGGGACCAAAAATTAGAGAGGTAACATGACTGAAAAGTGGAAGTACTTTATATAAGAAGAGTTAATTGACTAGTCAAAAGGCTGGTACCACAGTGAAAAGCTTACAACATTGGATAAGAAAACAATGCTTGGTTTGATGGCAAATAAAGCAGTAATTAGAAATTAAAGTAACATATGGTAAAATGTAAGGCAGCAGTTACAGGTGGCAGTCAGTACAAATGAAAATTGTATGGGGTGTAAGTAACTAATGAGGGAAGCTGAATAAGGAAAAATGCCTGGCTCACAGAGTTAAGAATAACAAAATCACAAAATCATTAAGATTAGAAAAGACCTCCAAGGTCATTGACTCCAACCTTTGACTGAACCCCACCATACCAACTACACCATAGAACTAAGTCCAGTTGTTTTTTGAACACTCCCAGGACTGGTGACTCCACCACCTCCCTGGGCAGCCTATTCCAATGCCTGACCACCCTAACAGTGAAAACTTTTTCCTGATGTCCAATCTAAAAATTCCCTGGTGTCATTTGAAGCTATGTCCTCTTGTTCTGTCATTAGCTGTACAGGAGGAGAGGTTGGCCCCAGTATAGGTCCTGGTGGCCATCCTGTTGCTGACACAGGCCAGGATGTCACTGGCCTTCTTGGCCACCCGGGCACAAAGTGGCTCTTGTACAGCCACTGTCACCAGCACTCCCAGATCCTTTTCCTTTGGGCAGATTTTCAGCCACTTTTCCCCCAGCCTGTAGCACTGCAGGGCATTTTTGTGACCCAAGGGCAGGACCTGGCCCTTGTCCTTGTTGAATGTCACACAGTTGACCTTGGCCACGATCCAGCCTGTCCTGATCCCTCTGCAGAGCCTTCCTACCCTCCAGCAGATCAACACTGCCACCCAGCTTGATGTCATCTGCAAACTCACAGAGGGAGCCCTTGATCCCCTCATCCAGGTCATCAATAAAGATATTAAACAGGACTGGCCCCAACACTGAGCCCAGTGACAACCACCAACAGGATGGAGCTCCATTCTCCATCATCTCATTCTCTGGGCCCAGTCATCCAGCCAGTGTTTCACCCCCAAAGAATACACCTCACCAAGCCATGGGCTGCCTGTTTCTCCAGGAGAATGCTGAGGGTATCTGAAAACACTCTGGGAACAAAAGAAATCTGCAGGTAAGTGGAAGAGTGATACTAAATAAAAGTGGCAAAATTGTTAACTCCGAGGTAGCAAAATGTCCTATAACCATTACTATGGATTTTTAACACACTATGCATGTATTTAATATTTACTGAGTTGGCAATAATTAATTCCAAACCTATTGGGAACCAAGGACAAGTTCTGTAGGCCAAACAGCCAATAGCCACAATTCTTGAAAAACTGGCTTACAAGCATCCCTCAGCACTATAATGTTAATTTTTAATATGCTGTAGAACATTGAGGAATTTGGTAGGACTGGGAGAATCTTAATGTTGAGTCAACAGTCAAAAAGGGCAAGGGAAGAAGGGAGGGTTCCCAGCCTGCCAATACTCCCAGGAAAGATCACAGAAATGCTGAGACAGTGTGAAATATATAAAGCAGTATCAATAAAATTCATGCCAAGAAACACAGGATTATGGGGACAAAGTATTTTTAAAGCAATAGAGTTTCATACTCTAATTAAATTACAAACTCCGTTGACAAAGGTAAGTGAATATCCTACAGAAATTTTGGCTTTTGTAGAGTTTGTGACTTATTATCTCATAGCCTGTGATTTAAATTGCATTATACCTTGACAATAAAGTACCTATTCAATGAACTGAGGACTGTCTGAGGAATCTCAAAAAGGAACAAAGAACAGAATCATCATTCAGCAGGAGGATTTGGTGTGAGGTTCTGCATATATCATGAGTAAACAGAATGTGATTTTACATCTCATCACCAATGTAGAAAGAAATGCAAAATACTTAAGGTGAACTTTGTAAAGACTGGTAGAAAAGCAGAAATATTAAATAAAGTGGATCCCTTCTAAATTATACCTGTTCAAACTGAATACATTTTAATTCAGCCAAATAGAGAGTAATATGTTAAGAACCAAGAAATGCAGATTATATCTACAAAGCAAGACTCTGCAACTGGAAAAGCAGGGACCTGGAGGAAGATTAAGGTTCACTGTGGATAAGCAGAACTATAGAAAAATGGGTGAATACAAGCCTGTAAAGTGAAACACCTTCAAATGAGAAATAAGGCACAAATTACACTGCAAGTGTTTAACTACTGGAACAAACTACCAAGAGAAGCAGTAACTTCTCCCTCTCTCAGACTCCTCATATCAAGGGTTGATGCCTTTTTGGAAAATGTGCTTCCACCAAATACAAATTTTCAGCCTCCATACAAATGGAAGTCAATGAAATTAAATAGCCTGTGTTCTGTCAAAGGTCCCACTATTACAATGTCTTGTATCTTCTGGCCTTAAGGTCTTTGGCTTTGCCAAAGGGATGAACCAAAAACACAGCAACATAAAAAATGCAAATAGCAGAGATTTTCAAACCCAGAAGAGGGAAGCTTTTCCCCCACACTTTGTTGACTGACTGTGCTATAAGCTGCTGCATTCTTGGTCTCAGCAAGGATGCTACCTGCAAATCACTGCTGGTCTCTTTCTGGGCTTCCAAAAAATCCGCTGGTTCTGTGCAAATCCTGACCCTCTGTAACTGCCATGACTCAGGGCTAAAGTAAATTGAGCTTCCTTGCCATATCATAACAGATCCTGGGTTTGTCTGGTTTGTTTTGGGCAAGAAAGGAGCACAGTGGGAAGGCACAGGAGAGGGACTTCTACTCACAGCTCTCTGGCCTCTGAAAAGGTGCTGAGACTTTGGGCCACCTAATGCAGTTAAGTGGGAAACAGGAGCCATGGGACTACTGGGAGAGCACATCTGTTCCACAGAAGAGAGCTCAGGAGGATGCCAGGCATAGTCCCATATCTAGAAGAACTAATGGACCCTGCCCAGCTGTGCATCTCAGAGCAACTTTCCCAAACAGATCTGCTGATGTTCAAAGAGTGATTCCTGCAGGGGGTTCTCTAACCAATTTGGCCAAAGATGTTCAGACTGAATTAAGAGGAAGAAGTACCTCTAACTCTCATTCTCTCTCAGCGTTAGTATGTAAATAGTTTCCTTAGAAAACTAGAATAGAAAAAATTCAGTATTTATAGTCTCACTTCATACCTGTACTAAGCCTCCTAAAAATATAGTGGCCCAAGAGGGAACAGAGAACTGTAAATGCCTAGAAACAAGCTCTGTCAACATATAGTAAATACAATCACTCAAAACCAAATTGAGCTACTTATATGCAGTTTTGACACATAGAATTCAATGTATAGGGGACTGAGACATGCAGACCTTTGGCACACATGCTAAAAGGATGCCTTGTTTGCCCTCACACCTGACAACAGAGATAACAGAGTTATCTGCTGTCAGCTGTGAGGGAAGAGAGGGCAGTATTAAGAGGAGTGGGCAAGAGGGAGGGTGGGGCTGCAGTGAGTATCTGAGTCTGGCATGGATTACCATGACAATTTGCACTGCCATGTCCTGTTGCACCAGATCCACTGGTATTGCTCTCATCAGCGTGAGACAGCCAGAAAAGAGGAGTCCTTTCTCATGGTGTTAGTGGTGAAGTAAACCAAGCCATTCCCATGACTCCACCCTGCCAAGTCACAGGATGTTTCTGGGCATGAAAAGAGTATTGTGAGAAGACACTGGAGAAATGTAATCACATCTTTGAGTCTGAATCCTTGCATCAAAGCAGGCAGTTTGTCAGCTACAGTAAGAATAATACCCAGCTTTGTCTTATGACCAAATTAACTAGTTCTGGTTTAGAATAGTGTGTGTGTATATATATATACACACACATATGTATGTAAATATGCACATTTATATTATTGTCAGTGTGTACATATAAATAAATACACATATACATGTAACAGTAAGACACTGGCAATTCAGAACACCAGAGCAAGAACCTCTAATTTCTGGACAAGGAACTAAAGTCCATGAAAAAAAGCACAAATGAGTAAGAAAGAGACGTGTGAAAGAGAAAAAGGGAGCAAGGGAAAAAGGGAAACAGAGCCTGGGAAAATGCAGGAAGGATATGTAAGGAAAAAGGATTTGGAAAGGGCTTTTGGCTGAAGCAGAACATGGGGAAACAGAGGAAAAAGAAAAGTACAGAAGGAGCTGAACATAATGAAGGGCCAGAGAAGGAAAATAACAAACATCAGAAGGGAATTCACAGATTAAAAGATAGGAAAGGAAGAGGACATGTTTCCCTCCCTGCTCACTGGTTATACTTCTCCATCTCATGTCTCTTATTCTCTCTCATGCACTTTCTTCTATTCTTACCAATCCCTTATAGATGTTTCTCTTGGAAGCATTAATCTGCACAAATCCCCTCACTGTACCTCTGCCCCTCCACTTCCCTCCCCAGCACACAAGGATGATAAGAGGGAAGACCTCTCACCTCTGCTTCTCCCCAGTGTGAGCTTTTGTCAGCTTATGAACCACTGCCAGGTGTGTGATGCAAAGACAGGACAATTTATCATCAAACAGAAAGTCTCACTCTGACACACCCAAAATTTGTTTCCATCAGAATATGTTCCCCAGGGGATGGAGTTTTACAAATCATATGCAGTGTAATATTAATTTTTGCATGTTACTTCAAGCTGACATGCTGTCTGTTTTTTCCTAACAGGACTGTTCCACTGGGAAGAAAATTAACTCTTAATATGCATTTTTCTTGTACTCTACTAGGTTCCTGTTCTCATTCTATTTTAGTCTCCCTCATATATTCCCTCCATCTGCCATCCTTATCCTTTTCCCTGATTGTATCCCACTTTCTTTTCTTATTCCTACCTTCCTTATTTTTCTTGACTGCTCTTTTCTCCTTCTTCTGTCCTGCTTCTTTCCCCTGATTTTCACATTCTATACTTTCCCTCTTTTCATTTTTCCTTTTTTTTCCATTTTTTCAGTTTTGCTTACTCCCTCTCCTGTCCCATTCTCCTGCATCCAGAAAAAAATGTTCTTGGTAGTTCTGCAGCCACAGAGCCATAAGAAGAGTCAGCCAACCTATTTAGAAACCCAGCCAGTCAGCCCCACAGAGCCATCAGCATCACATGCTATTCTGTAGGCTGGCAATTTCAGCTCCCACAGACATAAGGGAACCAGGATAAAAACCAGCTCCCTCTGGAAGCAGGGGTTCAGCATCTTTGGGAACTTAATTCAAGAATCTGACTGGGCCTACACAGTGCTACAGGCTTTGAGATGGATGTGCAAAGACTGCCCTTAAATTTCAGTAATTGTCTTGCCTAACCCTGCTGTATGGTGCTGTAATCAGTGGGAAGAGAGGGGGGGGGAACAGTTCCAAAGAATGAATTATTCCATAATAAATATTTGTCTTAGGGTGGCTGTCAAGAAAGCCTCAAATCTAGCCTAAATTAATAGTCTAACTTTCAGACAGTAAAAGCTATGTAACATGAAACACCTGAGACAGGGGAGAAAATAGAAAGGGAAGTCTGCATGAGAGTAGAAAAATGGTAGAAAGTAGAGGAAAATCAAGAAAGATGAGAAAGCTACCTCGTTTACTAGTGGACAGAGTGAAAAAAAAAAGTCTTTGCTAAATCAGCAGTACACAGAGGGCCAGAGTTGCAGACAAGCTGAAGAGCTACCATTGATTTCTCCCACATTTGAACTGCTCAGCATTTCTAGAAGGCAGAACCCTACCACCTCTCCTGAGCTGGGGACTAATCTAAGAGCTACTGCTACTGCTGTGGCCATGTCAGCCCCAAAGAGCTGACTTCATTACATTTTGCAGGGAGCTGCTACTGCACAGAAGAGCAGAGTGAAAGAACAGAGAATTAACGCGAACGTGGCTTGCAGAAAAGCGCTCAATAGCTGAGAAATCTGTCTCAGGCTATTTCCCTCACACCCTTTCCCACAGAATAATTGAATCTCCTGACAGCACAGCCTGTCAAGCCCCAGAAGGGAGTGCCTGTGGACACACAGGCTGCTGAGGCAGCAGCAGCTCAGCTCTATGGAGATGTACACAGAAAACTCCTCTTGCCAAGACTAGGAAACACGTGGGCCTTTTTACAGGGGTAAAATCAGTGCTGCCTTCTGCAGCTGGTGGGAATTGGCCTTGTCATGTGTTTATCCCCTCTGTATGAAGACATGGGATTGAAATCATCAAACATGGAGTGCAGTGCTGCTCAGCCACTGGTACTGTCTGCTCAGGTTCCTGTTCAAAGCTTCTCTGCAAGGAGCATGTAGGAGAAAAAGTGAAAGGTAGGAGATGGAAATTTCAATGAAATTAAGAAAGGAGGAGATAAACATAAACCTGCAGCATAGTCTAATAACAGTTCTGTGAATAATCAAAGCTTTCTATGTGCAGGACATCCCAAACTGCAACAGAGGTGGGAGTTTTGCACCACTTAATTAGTGGTTTGTCTCAGTCTCTTTTGCCTTCACTCAGAGCCAGGATTAACAAATACACAATGGAAATGGATTTTTTTGGGGGCTTGGTTGTTTATTAAATTTTATCAAAAATAGAGAGCATTCAGCAGCACTTCTACCTACTACTAGAAGCGAGGAAAATGGAGGAAGATCCAGCTGCTACAATGTCTTTTAAAGCTAAACATCTAATAGAGAATTAACACCTATATTATTTATACTCTTAACCCAATAACTAAATTCCCATGACCCTCAGTGTGACAGACTGACCAACCAGAAACTACTGCCTGAAACCCATGAAGAAGAAGCAAGAAGAAGGAAGAAGAAGGAAGATGAACACTGAAAAAGACACCACCCCAAATCCTTCATCTTGTCCCATACCTATTACTATACTATTAAAAACCTGAAATTTAAAACCCTTCACCATATGAAAGCACACACTTTTATTTAACTACACACCCATGATTTTAACTCCATCACTCAAATTTGGAAGCTTTCTCCAAGAGCTCAGGTCAAAAGCAGTGTTCTGGGGGTCAGTGCCAGACAGCACAGAAAGCTCCAAACCCCCAGATTTCTGGGATCCACCACCAAACCATGGCAAAATTATAGATGGCTTAGTCCCCAGCCAGCACCAAGGATCTTCACTTGTTTTTTGGAATGAAAGGACCCAATACGTTACAAAAGTAATATTGTGTTAAAAATGTTGACTCTGACTTAACTGCATAACTGCACCCTGACTCTACCAAGACTTCTGGATATGCACAAAATGTTTGGGGCCTACAGCCTCCAAAATTCCAGATCCTGGCTTGGGGATGGCTGGAAGGAGAGGTCAATGGAGAAAACTCCTTCAGCTGTTTTGGTCTACAGAGTATTTGCTGCACAGTACCTGGGGTGTTAAGAATCAAACCTCCTATGAAGTAAAAAAATGTATCTACAGAAAGAAAAGCAAGCAATTTCCAGAATGCTTTCATAGACAGAAAAAGATATAAAATGGAATCTATAGTATAGAGTAATTTTTTACTTTTCTAGATTTTTTGATGGTTTTGGTTTTTTACTTGTTTTCTGGTTTTTGTGGCTTTTTTTTTACTTCACTTGTGTAAAGCAGCTTCAAAATAGCCTGTGAGCTAATAAATCAGTAGAGCCCTTTGTCCAGGAATGTTTTTGGTTTGGTTCTCATGCTTAGTCTCTAAGGTATGCTGCCTTTCCACTGGTCTCTGACAGGTGAGAACATTGTGACTTTTGAGCTGAGATTAGGACATCCTAAAAACAGACCCTCAGTCCTGGAGTTCATTTTCTCATTGGCCCTGGTCAACCTGAATTTGAAGAGCTTATATGATTTATATGATTTATATGAAGAGCTTTATATGATTTAACTTATATGATTTATAAGGAATTCTGGAAATCTGATTTTACCCTAATGAGAAGGTAGTTTCCATTTTCTAATACAAGTTAGTGTGTAGAATTGTGTGTTATTCCTACCTCAGCCTTCATGATCAAAGACATATGACTTCTCTGTAATTGTATATTAGTCTCATCCTGTGACTATTATCTTCTTATATTTTTTCCAGCCATAAAAGAATTTGCAGTGGAGAGGGTTTAGGAAACAAAACAACTACGTGATTTGAGAGTCATGGATGCCTCTGCTCTATGGCCACATATAATCTATTAAGTTAACATGTAACCTTACATGTCACTGATAACATTTGGAAGATTCATCTGGCATTTCTTTCTTTTAATTCAGCGTTAATAAGTTTAAGAAAGAAATGTTAGTCTTGGTTAGGAAGAATCTGGATTTGAAGGAAATGTGGTGTCTGGAAAATGCCCCAAAGGAAGGAACAAAGATGGAACGTTAAAGATTTGCCACACAAGTAGGGAGCATGCACAGAAAGCCAAGAGACACATAGAACACAGAATAGTTTGAGTCAGAAAAGACCTCTGAGATCATCAAGTCCAACCATTAACCCAGCAGTGACAAGTCCACCATTTAATCATGTCCCCAAGTGTCACATCTACACAGCTTGTAAATACCTTGAGGGTTCCACCACTTCACTGGACAGTCTGTTCAAGTGCTTGGCAACTCTTTGAGTGAAGAAATTTTTCCTAATACCCAATCTAAACCTCCCATGGTGCAACTTGAGGCCATTTCCTCTTGTCCTATCACTTGTTACTTGGGAGAAGAGACCAATCCTCACCTCACTGCACCCTCCTGTCAGGAAGTTGTAGAGAGCAGTAAGGTCTTCCCTGAGCCTTCTGTTCTCCAGGCTAAACAAGTTCCCTCAGCTGCTCTTAATACAACCTAAAATCATATCTTTCCAATTTATCTTGTATTTAGCTTAATAAGTATTTTAGTGGAAGTGGTGAATACAAACAGTAGCAGTGATTTCACTATTAAATACGGATTTCTGGGGAAAAAAACCCAAAACAAACAGGCACCACCTATGAGCAAGTATGAGCAGGAAGAGGAAAAAAAGAGTGTTTGGGCTGGATCACTGCTGGATGAAAGGAGACAAACTAATGTTTGTGTGCATGGAATTTAGTATTTTGTGGCAATTTCCCCCCCCATTTTTCCTTTTCTCTCCCCATTTTAAGATGAAGGGTGATGTTTCTCAAAGCTGTTGTCAGTGGAGAGGTTGTGTAGACCAAATCCCTTTGGCTCTACTTCCCACTGCACCTTTCCTTCCAATAGGAACTAGAGGTGGTGGGCCATCTTCTCAAGCCTCTTGTCACACACATGCTGACATGGCTGAACAAAACCTCTCTCCACCCCTCATTCAGATTGGGGGAGGAATGTAAGGAGACAGAAAGGGAAGAGATGACACAAAAAATGGAGTAGAGATGGGGAAAGGCATAGACAGAAAACAGGCTAATAGATTGACAAAGCTATTATTCTCAGTTATAGAGAACCTCACCCTCAGGAAATTAGGTAATTTGGGGCTTTTCAACAGAATGATTAAGGAAAGGTAAGAACTATTGCCTAATATAATTTATTTTATAGGGAGAACTGAAAAAGTTAAATAGGATGGCTAAATAGGAAAATCAAAAAGATATGTGCACAAGGTGTCCTTTGTAGAGCTGGATCACTGAGGACACTAGTCCTAGAGCCCACTGCACAATATCATTATTATGGTTAAACTAGAAGAGGAGATCTTTAAATTAGATTATCAGGGAGAAATTTTTACTGTGCGGGTGAGGAGGCACTGAAATGTGTTGTCCAAAAAAGTTGTGGATGCTTCATCCCTGGAAGTGATCAAGGCCAGGTTGGCTGGAGGCCTCAGCAACCTGGTCTAGTGAAAGATGTCTCTGCCCACAGCAGAGGTGTTGGAACCAGTTGATTTTTAAGGTCCCCTCCAGCCCAAACCATTCTATGACTCTGTGATTGTGAGACACAGACCTCAAAATGCTCTACACACAAAGTGCACACCCAAAAAGCACATAGAGAGAGCAAAAGGCAAGCAATCATTGGTGGAGGACAAGAGAAATTCTCCAGCTGGGATACAAGTGAGTGCACATCTATCTGCATGATTTTTTCTACCGTGTGTACTTAAGCAAATATTTAGGAACAATGGGGTGAAAATTAGCATAATAACAGAGTGATTTCCATGGAAGCTGCTCTGATTCTGAAGACTGACTGACCCAGGCCAAAGTTCTCTTTCTTTCACATGAACATTTAAACTTGACTGAAGACTGTATTTGAAGAAACAATAGTGAATATATTGTCTAGGGAAGGGACATGAGGTGATTACTGCACCTCAGAGAGGAACGTTCAAGCTCTTGCTAGTTCAACTCTGGTTGGCACCATCTCCCTCTCCTCCTCCTTTCATACACAGGCTCATGAATGATGCTATTAATCAGCATCAAGTCCCCAGAGCACCTCCTGCTCTGGAATGCCACTGATGAGCAGATGGGATTTTTGGCAAGAAATGACCTGGCATGAAAATGAACAGAGGAGAAGAGTACTAGAGGGGAGGGGGAACTGCCTGGAGCTCCTCATTTAAAAGAATGGAGGAAAAGAGATTTATCTCCTCTGCTGATACCACATTCCAATGTACAGTCATATAAGGAATTATCAGAAGCCACCTGTGCATATCAACACAGGCCAATTTCCTTCCTTAACAGTCTGGTATATCTATATTTGTGTGGGTATATCCAATGGGTAATGCTAACAGCTACCTACAGAGGTTCAATGAGGTTAACTAAAAAAGGTTGACTCAACCTCTTGGCTGAGCTCTGCAGCTCACACTGATGTCCAGGCAGATGCTGTGCTAAGAAGCCACCTGGCTATTTTAAACTAGCAGAGCAATTGTCTGAACTGCAGCAATGTCAGCCTAGAAGAAAGGTCTGACATAAACCCTTCTGGAGCCTGTTGCTCATTGCTCTTCTACATATCCTTTGTTCAGCAAATAACTGATAGGCTTCCCTCTGACACCCATGAAATTCACATACAGGAGGTGTGAGCTCATACTCTTCAGTCATGAAATGGGCAAAACATCTCAGGAAGTTTTTCCACATTAAGCATTACAGGAAATAGCATCACTGTGAATGAAAAGAAGATTCAGATCTTGCAGGTCAGGGAACACTCAGTTTTAATTCTGTAAATCTCACTGGTGGTAGTGGAAGCTGGGGAGATATGTCCCAGGTTACAGTCTGCACCTTTGGAGTGCTACCATGCTGAAAATCACTGTTGCACATCTTGGATTCAAATATGCATATAATACTTGAAACAGCAAAAAAGACTATTTATTTCTGACATATTTATCTTTTTTTTTTTAAGAAATCTTATGTATTCTTGCATTTACTGAATAAAAAACCATAGCAGAACACAGAGTTATTCTGTCAGCAAAGCAGTGTGTGCAGCCTAGAAGACAAGCATGTGCTCAGGAATCATTAGTGAATGGAGAGGGAAATCCTTCCCTGTCCCACGCTCTCACTTCACACACACTTTGAAGAGACTTGCAGTGCATCATTTGGTGATGCACATGGCACAGAAATGCTTCTTTCTAAGCTCATGCCATACAAGGCTTGAGGAACACTTTAAAAATACTAACAAATGAAACTCTGTCTCTATAACATCAGGGTTATCACCTCTCTTGATTTTATCATAAATCTCTTTACTTGTCCTACTCTATTTTATGTGAAGCCCTAACTTTCAGAAGTCAAATGATGTGCAAGATCCATAGCTGTATAATTGGGCACCAGCTGGCAAAAACCAAGTGTTGTGATTCAGAAATCTGAAAGTAATTGAAAAAGTTTCCACTTGAGGGGAAAAAAAGTCTTGCTTCTTAAGTAAATTCTCTTATTGCATGGCTGGCTTCTGATTTCTAATTCTTGGGCTGGTAAATTGGAGCATTTCTCCATTAATGGGCAAGTACTCTTATCCCTAGCTGGCAGATCAGAAAATTACAAGGCAGCACTAAACCTGGCTACAGTATAAGTGAGTATTCAACACAGCTAAATTCCTGATACATACAGCATTGAGCTGTGCCTGTAAAAAGGGCAAACGATGCATTCAAGAAAAAAACATGAGCAAAGTCTGGAGCAAAATCCAACTGTCTTACTCTTAACCCAGTGTTTCAACATCCAAGCATGCTGTTGTCTAAACTCAGATTTCAGAAAAAAAAAACAACCTCCTATTTTTAAAAGAAAACCTGTAAGCCTCCCTGGAGATATATTTGAGGAAAGAAAAACCTCGTAAAAACCACTGGAGCCTCTCATACCTAATGAGGGACCCGAAGAGAAAAAGGAGCACATTTTTAATGGACTTTGAAGGTATTGCCTCCTGTTTAGATTGCAATAAACTAGGGATGTTTTCTCAGCCCAAGCAGCAGCAAGAACAACAGCAACACTTCTAGACCCACACAATGCAAACCAGCAGACAACAACAGGATTAGGGACATTCCCAGGAGCTAAGGAGTTAAGCAGATTTCACTCCCATTCATTGCACATCCTTAAAAAGTCATTAGAGAGCCATGTCTAGCATAGCTGGGACTCAGAGAGCTTTGGCTTGCAGTGTGGAGCTGGAGCCCACACGTGTTCAGTGCCCACTGAACAGGGTGATAGGAGCTGTCTGGTGCTGTGAGGAGCTTGCACATCATTCCCAGTGAGCACAGGGCTTTTCACAGACAATACCTTGCTGTACAAACAAAACAAGAATCACACATTCTCCTCTGACTTATCCTGCTGTCCCCCTCTGTTCCACCTCCCCCTGGATGTCACTGAAAGCTGGAAACCTGGAGCAATAGAGCAGTTGGTTTATACCACCCAAACGTGAAGGGAAAGAAACAGCGAAACAAAAATCAGGCAAATGCAAAAAATATATAAGCTCTCCCCTAAAAATTTTCAAAAATAAAGAGCCCTTTGCAGGCAGTTTAATTTCAACACCTAGCTAAAGGGAACAAGAGAGCTGGATGGTGTTAAGGTCCATAAAGTAAGTTATAAACAGTTCCACAAGCACAACACCATATATTGTAACATGCAATTTTATAGAGGCCTTCAAATGAAAATAAAAACACTGGTTAGTTGGGGCTCTCTCACATGCCTACAGAAAGTCAGGAAAGAAGAGATGGTATCAAGAATTGATAAACTGCAGCGGAGAAATAAAGCACTAGAAAAAGGAGCTAGTAAACATTTTATTTTAAAATATCTTTTGTTTCAAAAATTATTTGGTGGGTCGCTTCAATTTATTTCCAGGTTAAACAAACCGAGTAAGGCTTCTGTGAGCCCTCTTCAAGGCAAAGCTGCTAAGTAATAGAGAACACCCCCTTGAGTAATGAGTAATCAAGCCAGGAAATAGGGAGAGATTTTAGGAACAAATACCCTACACAAATTAATTAGTAGCCATCTCTTAGATGTCTTCTGTTCTCTTTTTAACCCTGAGGAAGAGAAGGGGTGAAAGAGAGAAAGAAAATAGAAACAAAATTAGAAAAATGCTTTGCTTTCCCTTGCATCTGTCAGGATAAAGTTTTTTTTTGGAAGGTGAAGGTCAGGGGAGACAGCTCCAACACTCGGGTGTGCATGTCCAGGAAAGCAGAGGTCCTTCAGACTTCCCATGATGGAGGAGCTTGGCCTCGTGTAGCCTGCATTGATCTGCTAGCACTTCCACACATAAAAATTGATCAGATTGACTCTATCCATGCTCACCCAAGAGATTCTGCCTCTAAGCCACTTCTGTTTGCTCCCAGACCAGCAGATAATGTGAGCAAATTTGTGAGCAACAATGTGGGCACTATGGCAGAGCTCACTGCCAGAGTGCCTTTTGAACTGGATGCTGACAGCTCCCACCTCCTCACAAACCAGAGCTGAACCCACGAGAAAAGGCACTGAGTTTACACCTTCCTGATCTGTAAAAATTTCATGTGTGAGCACAGAGTGCCCCTCCCAAACAACCTGTAGCTTCCTGGGGTGCAACCATTATCACCAACACCACACATGTGGTCAGCTGGAACATGTGGAGCAGGTTAATGAGGGGGCAGAAATCATCCATGCATGTAAGGAATAAAATCTGTCCTGAAATGAACTATTTCACAGACTGGATCCCTTTCTGAGAAGGTAAGTTAATCATTCCCACTTTGCACAATGGGAAACAAGTCTTTCCTCTTTTCTCTCTTCCTTTCAACTTCCCTTTTTCTCCCCATCAGTGGCTATTGTGTGGCATGTGGGCCACATTCCTGTCTACTGTAAAATCCTCTGAGTGCAAAACAGAAGGTTGCAACAGAAATGCAACTGGCACTGAGTGCCAATTCCCTCATTTCCTCCTCTATTTCTTTCTCTCCATGAGTCAAGCTCTTGTTCCCTGCTTCCACACATGCACAGAGCACAGCAGAGCATCCTTCTGTATGAAAGCAAGATTTTGTTAAAGCAGCCTGAATTCTAAGTGAATTCCTACTCCAGCTTTTACCCTAACACTATTCTCTTGTCCTAAATCATGTAGCTTTCATGTAGCTTTTCCCTAGGTAGTTCCAAAATAACAACACTTCCTAACTGTACCATATGGCTGACAAGGGACAGCCAGCCATAGGTCACACTCAGACAAATTCCAGCAAAGGCTTATTCTCTGCAAAGAAGCGTTTGAGCACCTTTTATTAATACTGCTGTTTGCATTAAGCTACAGAGTCAAAACCTCAAATAACAGAAAATATTTGCCAAGGAGACAAAGGAAAAAACCAGCAGCCTAGTTAAGGTCCAAATCCCCTCTGTTTTAGTCTGGCTTCTGGTTTTAAAGCCTTCACTCCCCTTTATAAACCAATTAGCTGTATATACATAGTGGTCCTACTACTAAGATTTCCTTTCTTCTGACCACCTGGCTCAGTATTCCCAAATGCATTTATATAAGAAGGGGCAACTATGCAATTATAAATGCATTCTTTTGTTGTTCATGTTATTCCATCTTTTGCAGATCCCAGTTCTCAATATCATACAGAAGGTAAATCAGCATCTCCCAGGAGTCCATATGAACAGAGCCAAGAATTCACTTGAGACTGTGTTTATCTCCTGTTCTGATGATTAACACTGTGAGCAAGGAGGGACTGATGCAATCTGGGTTAAAACCAATATTCATTAAGTGACAGTAATGACCCTCACACCCTCAACAGAAGGAGACAGATGCTGTGGGTCAGGCTGTTGCTTTTCTCACATCTCTTACTTCAAATGAGATAATGCTGTTAAAAAGCACTGTGCTAACAGCCTTAGAGAGAGAAGCCCACCATGTGCATAGACAGGTAATGCAGAAAAGCAGCAGTGATCAGACATCTGAAAAACCTGACCAAGGGGGTCAGAATTTCAGGGGAATTCAGGGTATCAGTCTCCAGGAAGCTGAAAAGAGGTGCAGCAGTCCTGAAATGTATGAAAGTAAACTGTGGGAAGGCAAGCAATAAGCAATTCTCCTTGCTCACAGAGAACCCATCAATAACAAGTTTATATTGATTGCACTGAACAAGACACAGGTTAGACCTTAGGAAACTCTCTCCAGTGGGGGTTCACCATGGGAGCAGCCAGCCTAGGCTGACTGCAGAACTTCCAGGACAGAACAAGGCATGCAAACATCTGGCAGAACAGGTGTGAGTGTGACTGGTTCTGCCTCCACACAAGGTAATCCTGCCTGGCCAGCAGAGATGTGGTTCAGGTGACTCTCAGATGTCAGCATTACAACCTCTGCATTGCCAGTGTGCTTTTACTCTCAATTGGTGATGCCAACACCAGAGTTTATGGGCTCTATGCCCATGCCATTCAGTGCATGGTTGTGCTGCCCAAAGTGCCAGCAGAAATGCTACCCAGTGCAATTTGCACTTTAGTGTTGCTAGCATCAGTCTATTTGCAAAGGAACTGAGATCAACTAGTGCAGGGTATTTCAAGTAATCACTAAAAAAAGACTGAAACAAACCAGAAGTAAAACAAATTACTTCCAAAAATCTAAATAAACAAAATCCACTCTGCAGCGCTCCATGCCTTTCTCTTTTAAAGACCTGGTCCAGACATGTTCATCATAGAGGCCAAAAATCTAGCTCATTATGTAATAAGGAAGTATTAAAGGACACCCAGGCTCCAGAGGCACAGACAGCACATGCACAGCTGAGAAACTTGCTGTGAACTTCTCCAAATCTGTCTACAGCTTTATCATAACCCTGGCTACTCCAGATAGCTCTGAACTGCACTTGGTGGCTATGGACCGTAATCCTTCCCTTTTGATTACATCCCTTGTGTCTAAAATATGAGGTAGAAGTACCTACAAGCCAGCAACTTAACTTCAGCCTAGTTATTTGGTTGCAAAAACCAAATAACTAAACCTAGTTTAGTTATTTGGTTGCAAAATTTGCCAGCCCATCTACTCTATAGTAGTTGGAGAGACTGGGCAGTGGAAAAACAGGGTACACCTACCCATGCATTGAGCAGTGTGCAATGGAAGAAAATGAGGAGGACACCGAAAAAGTCAATTTGTTAGAGTTCTCATTTGATTCCAGAAAAGCTACACCAGTCTCAACAAAGTAAAAAATGCCTCTGTTTTCACCAGTGTCACCATAATCTCTGCTGTGACTGCCACTGGGAATCAATGCTCCTAGAAGCAGCGTGGAATAATCTCTGTGATCTCTAGCCCAAATTCCTCTGGCTTCCAGACACCACCTTCTGCCTTCTGAACACAATGTGTTGGGAGAAGCAGGAGAAAAACAGAAAGATGTTGGTGTCAGTGACAATGGTCTCCTTGCTGTCAATGATGAAAAATAAAGATGGCATTGACATCATGACTATGGTGATGATTATATTGCCTGGAGTTAAACAGATGAGGGAATAAATCAGTTTTCTGTCACTGACAGGATGACAAAAGGAGTTTGTACAGGATGTAAGTAGCACTCAATTTTCCTTTTGGACTATTTCTCCTCTTCCAAGTTCCCCCACCTCTGCAGTTCTAAGTGCAAAGACAAGTGGTAACCATTCAAGGATACGCTGACCAAGCTGATTTGCATTACTTGCTCCCAAATCCCTCATTCATCCACTATATCCTAAAAGGCAGCTACTAAGCCACTGGTCTAACGAAGATGTTGTTATTAAAGCAGGGTCTTTGGTGATGTGGTGCAAATTAGCATAACGGCATCACACCCTGTGGGGGCATTAAAACAATTGCTTTTATCATTTCAGTTTAGGTCTTCAGAGATTGAAGCCTCTGATTGTGAAATTGCTCTCAAAAGTCTCATTGAAGTCATCCTGCTGTATGTTATTAGGATGAACCAAACTCCAAAGACCACATCGTGATTCTCTTTAGATAATACTGAAAAGATCCAGCATGTCCTAGCTCTCATAAAACATTAACACATTAACATTAACACAGCTACCTTGGCTTCCCAGTTATGTAAATACATTTTATCACAAAATGATAATCTGGTTAGTTACGGTGACTTGCTCAAGGAAAAAGACAGTATATAAGTGGTTGGTCCTGTGCTTTGTAAACTGCCTAAAATGCAAATTGAAATTGTTCTTGTGCACAACTGCAAGAAAGTAAGTTATAAATCAGCAATTTTTCAGTTGCTGAATAGCCATATATTATACCCACAGATGCCATCATTAATTTTTTCCAAGGAATAGGAATTCCCTCACCTTCACGCATGAATGTCAGGATCCCTGGTACCCAGTGTTCTTGCTTACAGAAGGAACTAGTGCTGTGGAAATGCCCTAACCACACTATACAACTGGGGCAGGAGTTCCAGCCCCTCCTCTTTCTGTCCCCTTTAATTACCTGCAAGTAGACTACGTGGTTTGTGAATAAACCAGACAAGAGCACAGAGATGTGAGTTACTCTGTCTGGCTCTATATAGATCCAGGCAGGAGGGGTAACCACAACTCAAACACACAGTCCTGCTTCCAGACCAAGAATCTGAGCTCAGCATCCATTTGCTGTATACACAGCTCAAAACAAGGTTTCTGCTGCCCTGCCAGTCATGTAGAGGACCCTCCTTTCCATGCAGAACATGTGTCTGCTAGTGGAGCAGCCAAGAAATGTTTAAGCACAGATATTGTTGGAGCCCTGAAAACAGGGAATTGTGAACTTTCTGTGCTGTCAAACAATTAACCCTTAAAAGACCTTGTAACAAGCAAGATACATTGCCATTTCTTCCTTTTTAGCTTGTTAACTAGAAGTGCTGTAGCACTCATTGTACTATAGATAAAAATTATTAAACACCTAAGTCCAAACACAAAATTCTGTCTCTTGTGCTTTTAATACCAACTCCAACTACAAAAAAAAAAAAAAAAAAAAAAAAAAAAAAAAAAAAAAAAAAAAAAGAAAAAGTAATAGATATTCACCCTGCTGGATGAGACCAGTATTAACTGCCTTCCCAAGACTCTCTATGCCCTTTCTAGGCCACTCTTTCAGCCCAACTGTTCTGGGAAGTCCTGCCCAGGGGTGGGATATCCACCAAGCATCTTCTTGTTTTGCTGAGTCTGTGCAGCTCCAGGTACTGGCTCATCTCTGAGTGACATGTACTGGGCAGGACAGACCAACAAGCTTGGTCCAAGCACTCAAGCTAGTTCTGTAGCAGATTTGCTTTTGAGAGTGGAAACTAGTATGGTCTGTGGTTTTCCATACCTGGAATTATCATTAAATGAAGTGTCAGGGAGCTTTCAGTATACATTCATATATCAGTGCAATTAGAAGAGCAAGGTTTCCGTACTCTTCTCATTATAATTTTAGCTGCATCCACCTCAAAACAGCTGATTCTTTTTCAGACCAGACCAGTGCAAAAGAGAATCAGACCCTTCAGTGCAGGGATTTCTCTTGAAGTTTGGCCTTGGATCTTGCTGAGTTTAAGTGGTTAAGAATAGCAGTCATTGCATTTCTGACTCTGGCCTGGGGACTCCTTTTGCACTGCAGTGCTCCACTTCTCAGTGCTGGAGTGAATATTGCTTCTGTTTCTGGCTTTACACTGAGTCTCCCAAAAGCACTGAATTCCAGCTGTGACACTGCTGTACAGGATGGCAAATTCCAGCTCAGAGATTCTCCAGAGACGTGCCACAAACCATGTGTGTCTTGCTGAGCATCGGCTGTTTGTTTCAGAACAGCTGCCTGATCATAGTTCCCCACCTAAAAATACATTTACATGCCCTCTTAGAATTACTTCTTTCCTCAGTAGGCAGTTGCCACTGCTGTCACAGGGAAATAATGTGTTTTTCAATATCTGGAAGTGTTTGTGCAAGATGGCAAATTGGAAGGAGAAGCACACAAGTAACTCTTTTTATATTAAAATGTGGCTTGCAGTTGTGGAGGTGACTGAAAAGACCTGTAGTGCAGTAGCTGAAAAGGGGTTGATATTATGAATTACACTTTGTCCAAGACAAATAACAAGTCCTGCAGTAGTCCAGCTGAAGTGGGCCACAACAGAATGTGTATTACAAGAGGCTGAATGCCATTACAACTCTTAATTTGAGTGTCTGGATGAAAATATAACACTGGGTGCTTTCTATGGTGGTAGGTAGGTGATACAAAGTCTGCTTTCTGTGCTCTCCTCTTTCCTTGTGTTTAGATAACTGAAATAAAATATTTTCCTGTTTTGACTGTACCAAACAAGCCATGAGTAGCTCCACTTTGCACGCTCATCTTGCAACCCCAAAAAATCAGCCCCCAAAAGAGCCCAGGCAGAGAGGCAGTATGTCCTCCCCTTTCTTCTGCCATCCTGATCCCACCTGAGGAGTTTCCTTAAGGTTCTACACCTCAGAATAGCAGCAGGCCTACTACCCAATACTGTTAACATACCTCTGTGACTAAAATCCACAATCAAAACAGCAAATACTGGCCTGTGGTGTCAGCTCTCCAGCTACTGTGATGACAGCTCAGAAATGAGCTGACACCACACACAGCCTTGATATGAAGGTAGAATAAAATATGAGGCAGGAAGTGAGAATATCAAAAGGAAACATGAGAGGATGCTATGCAAGACAAGGTTCTTTGAAAATATGCTGAAAGACTGAGGGTGAAATAAGAAAAGTTTTCAGCTTCCCACTGTGAGACTTCTCTGTTTTGCCCTGTGATGGAGGCTCAGTAGGGACTGACCCAATCCTATCACCTGCACAGCTCTCTCCTAGAGCCTGAAGAATGATCTTTATGATAGCCTTGCAAAAATAATGACAAATAACTGCAACTCAGATGAAGCAATGAAATGCTGAATTCCTGCAAAGTGTGGTGGGCAGCACTAACAGGGAAAAGGGATTTGCAAAAGGAAGGCAAACAGAGAAGACCACAGGTAGAGAGCTGAATGTGGCAGGTGACTCAGGTGGAAGGAGCAAAGGAAGGCATGTGGCATCTAAAAATGAAGAAAAAAGAGCTGGGTAGGAGGAAAAGGGCAAGGCTGATGCAGCCTCACAAACTGATTCATTCCAGTGGCACTACAGTGGCACAAACCTGAGCCATAATGAAGTGGTGAGTCAGCCCATCATAATTAGCCCTAATTGGCAACCCAGGGAAAGCAGGAGGGTGGGAGAAATAGCAGAGCAAATTCTGTCCTATATGCACTGATGCAAATCCATAATGCATAGTTTTAAAATTAATCTTATCAATGTTTTGTTCAGAAAGACTAAATAAACCTTATACTGTATAGACAAAGGGCTTTTGAACTACATGGAGAATCCTAAAAGTTTACTATTTTCTTTTTGCAGTACAGCCATTTTCACATCTTCAGGATTAATATCATGGGGGTTTCCATATTTCTAGTAGTTTTTCAGGAGACATCACAAGCAGAAAGGAAGTTATTTCTCATAGCACAACACAGCCACTAAAAAACAGCCTCTATTTTTCATTCAATACAACCTATTTACTTGACAAGTTAAATGTATCAATACAAGTTGAGAGCTATATTTCTTTGAAGACAGATTTTAGTGTGGAATTTTCATCAACAGGTGTTTACAGAAAAGAGATAGCCCTGTGAGTAAGGACACTGGCCTCTGGGAACCTGAATTCACTTTAACTGAGTACAGTGAGTTTGATAATTTAATTCTCAGCCTAAAATCCCTATCAATACATTTCACAAACACACATCCTTACCCAATGTGAATGACAACTTCTCCTCAAGATCTAGGAGTGGAGCACAGGAGCAGTTACTACAATTAAAATTGCTTGGGAGATTTCATGTATTTGCAATAGGGCCTTTCATCTGTCTACCAATGGCAGCAAATCAGTGGTATCACCTCTGCTCCTGTGCTAATTTAATGAGAGCTAAATACAGTTGTGATGTACTTGCCACGGAAGAAAAGCCTGTCATCCCTAACTGGTGATAAGGACACTCAATGTCTATACACCCTCATGGAAAATGAGCTACAGTCCATGTTCTGCTATTAGAAATAATGGGAGACAGGTTGGGTTATGCCAGAGACTCCTCATGCTTCCAAATGTTGCCTGCATGTGGAGCCCCAGTGGGTCTGAAGCTTCTCAAACCAGCTGGATCCACAACTTTTCCATGCAGAGTAACTCTCCCAACACTGCTCTCTTCCCCACTACCCCCGTGCACAAGAATACCCCGGAGACCCCAGTGGCTGCACTGCTGGGGGAGTGGTGTGGCCCACACACACAGCATTGTGCCTCACTTAATGACCCTTCTGGGTTCAGGCTGCCCCTACATCCAAACCATGGATAGCCAGCAAGCCAGGAAACACCTTCCCACGTGTTCACTCTGCATCATGCACAGCAGAGGCCAGGCAAGGCTCCCTCAGCTGCTGAGCTCACAAGGTAAAATGGGAACCTTCCCAAACTGCTCCATCCCTGCTGACAGACCCCAAATGACACCCACCAACTGCAAAGCTGAGTCCAAACTTCTCTTAGAAGTGGAAGACCAGAGTAAATGTAACACTGAAGTAAAGAAGGAATTTATCTTGTGGAAGGGGAAAAAGCACAGAACAACACATTTCTTGCTGTCAAGCTCATCAGCACCAGAAAGGTATCTGTTCCATAGCTGCTACCCAAAGGCATTTATCTCACAGTTATGAGTAAAACTCAGTAGCCTATCTCTGGATGACAGCTTTTTACATTAAAAAAAAAAAAATTAAAAAAAGCCTCTTTCCAGAGAAAGGAAATTAACAAGAGAAACAGCAAAAAAGGCAAGAGAAAGTCCAAGATAGAGCAGGGACTCATTGTTTCACTGCCACACTTCCCATTTGGAAGGATAAAAAAGTGCAGAGAAACTTTTATTTTCAAAGTCTTTTATCAATTATTCTTTCTGACTTAGAGCCTTCAAAAATCAAAAATCAAATGAGCTCAATGGTGCAGGACACCTGCTGAGCCAGAGACCATCATGCCAAACTGACCTCCAAATGTACAGGTTATTTACAAACTAATGGAGGCAGCAAGCAATTCCACTGCTGCAAGGGCTCTTTGCAGCAAGAGGCACATCAGGAGACATCACAGGCTGATTTAATAGATCATCGAAGGCCAGTGATTGAATTTTCACATCAGACATCAATCTCACTCCTCAGTCAGTCTTTATTACATAGAAACAGTTATAGAAGGACCTCTGTGAAGAAGGCAGAGAAAGACCTGCATTTCAAAGGAGTGAGTGAGTCAAGGTGGAAGAATTATATCTGTGATTCACCAGTGAAGAAAACTGCTCATTTCAGTCAGGAGGAATTACTGACTAACCTAGGCAGAAGGAGAGGCAGGAGATTGGGGTGACAAAGGGACTAGTGTTTAACTGCTCTTTGGATTTTTATTGATGTATCAATAATTTTCTTTTGCTTTACTAAAGACTCATCAGTGTCTTTGAAAGGACTTATAATGGAGTCTCCAGCTGGAGAAAAGGTAAACCTAATTCCATCTCAAACCAGTCTTCCTTCTTTCTAATTCTCCTCATTAAAACAAGAACAGATGTCAACAACAAATTCATGTCTGTCTCTTAAAAATTACTTATTTCCTGCTTGGGCCCCAAGCCTGGGAGATAACAAATGTTCTCCACTGCAACTGGACAGTGAAGCTCAGAGGAAGGCTTTGGGGAGGATTAGACACCAAATGTCACTAGTCCTGATTATCTCCCCACCACCAACTGCCACAGAGAGCTTCTGAGAGAAGGCTGGGACTGGAGTTCCTGGGGATGGGTAGGAAAAGGCAGAATGGGAATGCAAAAATTATGATCTGAAACAGATCAAGGAAATCTTTCCTCAACCCAGATTTTGTTAGGGCTGGAGCTAGTCCCATCAAAACTGGTAAAAGAGGAAAATTAAGAGTCATTTGAGGGAATGGTAAAAAGAGCAAAACTTTGAAGACTTCTTTTTCTGACCTTCTATACTTCACCTTCTTGTACAGCAATTTTCTTCTCTCCTTGATCTTTTAGAGCTAGACCCTACAAATTATTTAAATAATGTGTATTAATGCAACATTCATGCTGTGTGCTACCAATGAGCTATTGAAATATTCTCACAGATGTGCAACTCTGGAGAGCAAAACAGGAGAAGCAGGTTTGGAGGAAGCATTTGGCTGAAGCAGTGGGTGTGGAGTCTTGGCCTGACTGTCAGCAGAGTGCAGCTTCAGGAGGGCTGAAGGCTGAAGGAAATCCCTTTCTGTGGGATGCTGCATGCTGAAGAAATGGGTGTGGTATTTGGAGGGACCCTGGTCACAAGTCTGGGTCTCTACACCCACCCATGGCATTCAAGCATCAAGAACAAGCCTGGAGGATTCTGTGGCAAAAGAGTAAACATAATGGAGTAAAGCCTAAATGGAAAAATAAAAAAATAAAAAACAAGACCTTTTTACAGAGCACTGAAAAGTCACTTTGCCCTTTTTTGTGTTGTTTTTGCAACTCCTAGTTCCTCCTACAAGTGGTTAAAAAAATCAACCCAAACAACCCAAAACAAACTGAACATTTCTAAAAAATTTCTAGTTGGAAATCTAGAGAAAAGGATGAACTTGTTCTGCCTCCTTCCCTCCTCTTTCCCCAAACACATCCGACAAGA
Organism: Toxostoma redivivum; assembly: GCA_013397375.1. Taxonomy (NCBI): domain Eukaryota; kingdom Metazoa; phylum Chordata; class Aves; order Passeriformes; family Mimidae; genus Toxostoma; species Toxostoma redivivum. Next base: position 1,336,501 of record VXBI01009663.1, read on the forward strand.
AGACACAGGTAACAGACACTGTCAGTTCCTGAGCCACACGCTCATTTTTGATGGAGAGAAATTAGAAATACAGTTCTCACCCACCTCCACCCACCCACTGGAGCTGAAAACGATAGTTCAAATTAAAATGATATTTCCCTTTTAGTCACCAGGGGAGTGGAAAGTTTTGGGGGTGGGAAGAACAATTTTACATAGTCTTTTTATTATTTTTACCTATTTTTTTTCTTTTTCTTTCTTCTTTTTTTTTTTTTTTTAATTGGACCAAGTGTGAGACAGAAAAAAAGCTTGCTGTATTTGTTTTGTTGGGTTGTGAAAGGTGTGAAAATAACCATTCTGTGAGATAAGTAAAGAGCTGCTTCCCCTCTTCCATCAAAACTACTACACCCACAGTCCATGAAGAGCAGAAACCAGTGGGAATTGGGATATGGGAGCATGAAGAGCAGGAATACCCTGTTTTTAATTCAGAAGTCGTCTCTGGCAGTATTTTTTTGCCTCTCTTGTCTCTGCTGGTCTCCATGGCAACAGCAGCCCAGCAAAGCATCCTTATCCTGCCGGCTCCAACACAGATGAATTCAACCAGGGGTCAAAAGCAGCCCTGCTTTCAAGGAAGCAAGAAAATGTGCTGTCTTCCTTCCTTTCCACTGCCAGCCTCTTCTGCGATTGTTTTTTTCTCTTTTGTGCACTGAGGTGGGGGCTCACCTGTCACACTTGTTTTTCCTCAGGAAACAACAGAAAGAAATGTGTTTTTTTTTCCTCCAGACAGCCTGATCAGCCATACTGCATGTGAGTGGGGATGCTCAGGACACAGCTGTGCCAACAGAAAGCCAGGCTGGGATGGAGCCCTCCAGCCCAGATGGTTGTACACACTCTGATGTCACAAGACTTGCTGTGCTAGGGCTGCCCAAGCAGCTCCCACAGTGCATTGGTGAATAAAAGCAGGGGCTGCACTGCTGAACCATTAATAATTGCTGCATTGTTGTTTGTTGCCTTGTTCCTTAAATATCTTGTTTGAAAACCCAGGAAGCTCAATTGACATCATCCAAATTGACAAGAGAAATTTGTTGCTCTCTACTCTCCCTCTGCATTTCTTCTATTTAAAATGTTTCAGATACCTGGTTAAAACCACCAGAAAAACTACTCCATGGACAAATCAGTCGTGCAGCAGAGACCAGAGACCTTCACTGAGTAAAAAGTTCCACACTACTTGGACAATACTCAGAAAGGAAGCATTAGCCAAAATCAGAATCAGTTTGCAGACAGAAATGAACAATTTTCACTGAATGTATTATCTGGAGCTAAAATTTCTCCCAATTATTTTTCTGATTTCTTTGGGTTTGACAATAAGTTTTGTGTAAGACTACAGAGACATTAAGATAAATTGTTAAATGGCTCAGTATTTTCTGAACACATCTGTTACAACAGAGGACTCATGAATATAAATACAAGGGAACAACATTAGTCCTACATGCCCCACCCTGTGCTTAGTGGTGTTCAACATCTTGCTTAATCTGAAAGATTTAGATTAAGATTCCTCTCCTGGAAGAGAGAACGGTGGCTAAACTGCACCCTTGCTTCTCCACCCCTTCCTTCTCACTTTGTTTTTTATAAATTTCACCAGCCCTCTCAATCCCTACCACAGCCTCTTGCAAATTTTAGACAAGGCTGGCACCAGGAGATATGTCTAGGTCTGCCTTGGCTCCAGGGCCAAGCTGTTTGCTGTCCCACCCTCAATCCTTGCTTCCATTGCAGGGGTGGGCAGGAGGAGCTGGTGCTGCTGCTGGCAGTCAGGAGCACTTCAGGCCAACAAAGTGTCACCCATCTGCATGATGAGGAACCACTCCTGGGCAGCAGGGGACTAAAAACTGTGAGACAAACATTTTTAGCACTGTCACCACACATGATGCTGTGTAAGGCTCTGCTGCCAAGAACTGTGGTATCTGATGGTATCCTGGGGTTCCTTGCTAGAGAGAAAAGCATTTAAATGCTTCTGAAATGTCTTCTGTCCTCTCTCCAGGCTGGGAGGTGCCACCAGCTGCCTCTCTCCATCCTCTCATTACCTTCAGATGTGCTTCAGAAAGGACACTGCTCTCCAATACCAGAAAGGGAAGAAAACTCTCTTGGTAAATGCAGTCTTTAGGTGGCTGTGGGCCCTTCCCACTCTTGCTCCATCCCCACTCATTCCATCCACTCCCAAACTTGTTTTCACATGTCACAACCACTCCTACTCTACTTCCACAGGTCCCATGTAGTCTTCCTCAGCTTCCACCTGCCTCCCCCTTGCTTCCTTTCCAGCTCCACTCACTCGACCCACTCCTGTTCCACTTCCATGCGTCATTCCACTTCTGGCATGGGGAAAGGTTGACAGCCTTAATACTGAATTATTACAGACTCCCCCCACTCCCTTCCCTTCTCTCTTCCCAACCCTACACCTATTTATATTGATGATAAACTTCCATCACCCCTTCCCTGATGGCCTAAAAAGCATAACTACTAATTTTGATTACCCATCTGGTCTCTGTTTCACAAGCAACTCTCATGGCAGAGACTGTGAGAATATTCTGGAAAAGCTTTAAAAAAGCCAATATTTCCTTAGCCCAGAGGTCACCACTGCATTAAGCCCTAGGGTTACCTTACAGCATTAAAGACAGACAACCCCAGAGCTAGCATGGGTTTTCAGGTTTGGGGAAGCACTGTGGTGCTGCCAAAGTAAAACATAGCTTTGTTTCCTCAAGATAACCAACATCAAACAAAGCCAAGGTGGGATGAAAAGGAGCACAAAGGATAAGAAGGATTGTGATGAGCTGACAGGACCTTATTCCTTCCCTACACAGCTACAATGAGGTACACCTTTTCTCATCTGTGACTGACATCCAGCACACCAGTTAATAACCTCCAGAACAGCAAAGCCTTGGATGTTTGATCAGTAAAGCTTTCACTCATAGGCATCCTCAAGCTATAATGGAAACAGATGTCAATTTACTTTGGGAGGTTTTATTGTAGGAGACACTTGGGATGTCCTCAGAGGGTGTACTGAAAGACAGGAATGCACACAAACACACACACTGTCACCTCTTACTTTTAAATAATCACAGTGGTATGGTGGAGGTTTTAAATCATCCTGCTGCTGAAGGGAGAGGGGCGCTGACTGGAATGAGGTTCACCCAGGAGATGAATTTAGAATTAGAAGGCAAGAATAATATATCTGTTCTGCTGATTTTCAAAGTAGAAAACAAGGTGGAGAGTGAAGAGAGACTGGAAGAGAAGTGGAGTACATAATTGCCTAATTAACAGGATTTTCTCCACTGATTATAATCACTTTCAAATTAAAGAGGGTTTAATTGCATCATAACCAGAATTTTTCTTACATTTTTTTTTTGCATTAGAGAAGTGTCAGCAGTGTCCAGAAGACCACTGGAAGGTTGGAGCTCCAGAGATAGAACTCTCATTAGTGACCTGGGGCCAGATTTTCACAGCTGGCCTAAGCTGGCATGACTCCAGTGAAGTCAGCAGATTAAATACTACCTCAAGACTCATTCACCTACTGTTCTGTGGAAGAGTGGAAATGCAAATCTTGTCTGGGTTGTTTGGCAGCATCCAAGAATGTTCAATCAGAACAGAAAGGATTTCAGCAATTATTTTGGAAAAAGATGCTCGGTAAGCCATACGCTATTACGCTGTGAGATGGGAGAACAGGATGTGCTCTGCAAGGCAGCAGCTCAAACCTCATGAGATGAAAATTTCATGCTATGCTCCAAACTTCAGAATTTTCATGCATGTTTCTTTACTGCTGCAGACTAGTACTTGGGCATCCAAACTTTGGACTGATTGCAAATTCAGCCATCATGTATTTGTGTAAGTGAAACATGCTTCAAATTTGCATTCGTTACCTTTCAAGCTTAGTTTGCTATTGTTCTTTTTCTTTTCAACCACAAGCAGGCAATACTAACAAACTTTTCAAAAGCATTGTCTTTGTGACACTTCATCTTAGTTATGGCAAAATTAAAAAATATTGCACAAAACAGCAGGATGTTGCACCAAATCTCTGAACATTTCAAGTGAAGAGCATCTTTGGAGACACACGATAACCACAAAAGGGGTAGTATATAAAACACTTTGCTTGTCCTGGTTCATTTTTTTCCTTGTGATAGCTGCAGAAAGATCCAGTGATAGCTGTTTTCCAGCTGAGGAGAGGCAATGGGCACTTTAAATTAAAATTTTTATGAGTGAAATGGACTTTCATCACTTAGACGTGGAATGACCTTATACTGAAAAATGAAGAACCATCTTTTACTAATGAACTGATGGCTCCCTGCAGAGAACATAATGCCATACCCTGCACTACACCGGATCTTTCTCTTCCTTTGAGGAACTATCACAAGCATTATCAACTTCCCAGCAGAAAAGAAAATGACCTTAGGAAACTACACTTATATTTCTCTATATTTTACAACAAAAATACACCCATATGTATAACTTCTTCAATAAATCCACAATATTCTTACATTTGAAAAACAGGAATACTCAAAGACACACAAAGAATAGTGTAAATATGCAAATTTTACACACAAATTTTTACCTTTAAGTCAGGCATCTGCAAGCACAGACTTGGGTGTATCTAACGTGCATTCCCACTTCTGAAACATACACCTCACTTTAACAAGCAGTAAATAATGAGGGCAAATGTTCACTGTGCTTATTCAGTAATACATTTTTACTCCTGCCTATTGCCCCATGTACACACCTGTTGTGATCCCATAGCTGTGAGTTAGCATCATGCTGTGTGAGCCACAGCCATGTGCAGATGGAACATTCCATCCTGTAGTGCCATGCAAGGGTCCTGCACCCTTTGCTGAAACATGCACATGCAAATAATCCCCAGGGAATCAAAGAAAGGCATCACAAATAAGAAATGTCTTCAGGTTACCTAACCCATTCTCTGCTAGTATAGCATAACTCCCTTGAGATCACTTCCTATTTACATTGTAGATGACAAAGGCACATCTGACTCTACACAGAGATGCAGAGCATTTCTGAGGAGCCAAACACATCGAAAAGCCAAGTGCAGGTATCAGTCTTCACAGAAGGCAACGTACAGAGGTACCCATGTATTGTCTCACATAAAGCATTTCCCCCCAGAATAAAGAGCTGTGATGAATGTCTGACCCTGGTCTCCCTGGGGAGCTGAAATGACATCTCTAGCTGCCTGTTTATCACCTGCAGTCCTTGACAGTAGTGGCAAGGCCATCCATATTGCTGACACTTTCCTCCGCCCTCACCTCACTGCCACCCTCGCTTGCTATGGCTGGCTAGTCCTGCTAATGTTGCCATTTACAAGAACAGCTGAGACAGTAGTGCTGATAAAGCACTCCTAAATCGCCATTATCGATTCAACAGGCATACAGAAAGCCAGGGGGTGCTCACAGTTTGTCTGTGTACTTGTGAGAAGGAGGGAGGGGTGCAGAGCACAGAGCTGCCTCCCTCTGTGCCAATGTGCCTAGCTCCCTGCATCTCCTGAGCACACACCATCCCCAGGCTGGCCCTGGATGCTGAACACGTCTGCCAAACCCATCAGCACCTTGGCCCTTTGCCACAAATCAATAAGTTCTCTTTAGAATTCTACCTTCCAAAAATATTTACTGTACATAATTTAATATAATACTCTCCTGGATAAAGAGCTGACATGTTTAATTACTGGCTCAAGTGTTTTTCTTCTAGAGAATACTGTACATCCAGCCAGGAACATGGACAAACACAGCAAATTTTTAATCTGTTGCAAGCTTGGGGAGGGAGAAATTTCAGCCTAGACACTCTCCTCTGACAGTGTCCACCTCTCCTGGGGTGAGTTTGGGTTTGGCCAAAGGAGGGAGCAGCATCCTGCCCACAAAACTGGAACAGGCTCTGCCTTGCTAACACCTGAAGCATTTTCAGGAAGGGAAGAGGTGCTGAAAAGAAAGCCCATATCTTAATCAGCTCAGCAGATCACTGTTGTCATTGATTTGATGGTATGACCACTTATCCTGGAGGGACTTGACCAGAAAGCACTGGCAGAGTTGTATATTACCCACTACTGCTTTGTAGTTTCAAAAATCCAGGACCTCTATTGATGGCCCAGCCTAATCACACAGAAGAAATCCACCATTTTTTCCTCTCAAATTTTAGACTGTAGTTCTGCTTGAAAACATTTTTTTGATATTTAAACCCTCATTTTCTCTTTGTTTTTATCTTCCATCTCAGCATGTACATGCTGCCATTTGTCAAATGTGGCATCCTTGACAAATGCAATGCCTCCCCTCCCACACTCAAGATGCAAACCTAGAGACTATCACTATGGCTTGGGTTTAGCCCTCCTGCAGTCTCCTTATGAACAAGCAACCCAGCTGGGGAGTTTTAATTTCAAGATCAGGTTCTTTGATCACTTATCCCATGCTCTAAACTGCATCATCTCAGTGAATCACACTCTGAGGCTGTGGTGGGAATCAGGTATGGACTGCTGAATACAGATGCAGGAAGAGAAGGCTGCACATGAGAACACTTGTAGTACCCTCAAGAAATACAGTCCAACATACTTTTGCAGACTTTGACTTCTGAATATCCAGAAGCTCCAAAACTTAAGAAAACTCAGCAGTGCACACAGATATAAATTATCTCACATTCACTTACGTGGGAATGAAAATATCCCATTTTGCTTATGCTGCTGAGAAGTTCCTAGTGACCTCTGCCAACTGCTTTCCTTTGATGATCAGATGAAATTGCAGCTCTTAATGAAATCAAAAGGCAGAAGCAAAGTCAACATTGTTTTAGTATGTTAAGAGAAGATGTCCTTTTTTTTTTCCTGTATGGTACATGTCAGAAAAGTTTTCTTGGGAAATAAGTAAAGAGAAAATTTTCTCACATTTTCATGGGGATGTTCAAGTGATCAAGGTGTGGGTGAAGCAGCTTCTCTTGTGTATCTTTTGTTATTAATATTGCTACTGTGCTATAATTTACTGTACTGTTGCTACTGTGCATTTCTTATTCCATTGCTGCTGTTTTTCAGAAATTGTTATCTCAACCCATAGCCTGTGTCTTTGTCCCTCTCTTGCCAAAGGAGGTGGGGGGAAGAGGAGTGGCTTATTTAGAGTTTAATTTCCAACTGGTGTTAATCCACCACAATCCCTTATTCGAAACAGAACCCAAATTTCATCTTGCTCTCAGAGGAATCCTTTGAACTAACTCTCAGTGACTTCTGATCTCAGTTAAAGCTTGGTGATCACTTCCAAATGCAAATCCAAACATAGTTCTAAAGTAGCAGACATGTACTTTGAGCAGGGAGGTATAAATTTAGACCCCAAATGTTTTATGTTTTCATAGTAGGAGCTTTGTTAGATTTGCTGACAAATTTGCTGCCGGTCTCAATAATGCAGGTTTATTCTCAACAAAGTTTGGTTGTTTTGGGGGGGATTTTGTTGGTTTTTTGGGGTTTTGTTTTTGTCTGGTTTTGGGGTTTTTTTGGGTTTTTTTGTTCATTTGTTTGGTTTGGTTTTTTGGGTTTTTTTGGGAGGTGTTTTGTTTTTTGTTTGGTTGTTTGAGTTTTTTGTTTGTTTGGAGGTTTTTTGGGGGTATTTGGTTCGGTTTGGTTTTTTTGTTTGTTTGGGGTTTTTTGTGAGTCTGTTTTGTTTTGGTTTTTTGGTTTGGTTTTTTGGTTGATTGATTAAGGAGTTTTGGCACCAAGGCTGGTGTTGGTTGGTCAGATTGGTCATTAGCTTGAACGTGGCCTAAACCAAATTGGAAGTAAAAGTGTTGCTGCCTCCCTTGCCTCTGAGGAAAGTGGAGTGTTCTGGCACAGTGGATCTGAGCCCTGGTGTGCAGAGCTGATGTGATGCTGAGTTGGGTGTAACACTGTCACGTGTGACATCCCGTGGTGACAGCCACATGCATGCCCACAGCTCACAAAGCTGTGAACAGGAGTCACCACAGAGCTCTTGAAATGCAAGGAATATGAAAGAATTTGGAAGTTCTTCTGCTAAAAACAGTCTGAAACCTTCAGAATAGCATATCTGTGGAAGGGATAGAGGAACTTCTGTTACATGCCTGATCCAGTCATGCACCATGCAATTTCTCTACATGTAATAACAGATCACTCTTGACAGTGCACCTCAGTCTTCATCTGCTGTGCTTTCTGCTATTCTTGTTCCCAGACAGCCTTATGCAGAGGCTGCCTATCATGCCAAATTTGCTGCTAGTGACAAACATCTCGCATGTAAAAATAGCCCTGAACCAAATATCTTCTTTCTAGCCAATTCCACAGTCCTGACAGAATAGAAATTAGGAACAAACATTTGGGTTTTGCAGCTGAAGTTAAAAATCCTCCTAATCTGTGCACTGTATAAATCTGGTACCCTTACAAGCTACATTCAGATCACCTCTAATGACCAGTTCTAGAGAGAAACCACAGATTTGTTTTGCTTGTGACCTACCAACAGCCACTGAAAGCAGAGTGGGGGTTTTGCTGTATGAAGAAGTCTGAATCAGGCGCTACATCAGCTTATGAAACAGATTGAAGATGCAGCCAATATATTTACCACTCTGTATTCCTGTATCCTTGTCTCTTGCCCATCTAGAAGAGAAGAGGGCTTTGCTCTTCCATAAAATGCTGCATCCCAGCTCCCTGCTTTTCACACAGGCTAACTCCTACTTTCCCCAGGAATAGCTTATCAGAGTCTCCGGCATTGTTTAGCTGGCTATAAACCAGCAAGCAAGTTCTGTCTCCATGGTGAATGATTCTTTGTCATCTTTTCCTCAAAGCTTTCTAATTAGACATCCTGTAATTTGCAGCTTTTCTATAACATATTTGCAGTGGGGTGGGCGGCTGTGTGAGTAGAGAATAAAAATTAAAATACGGCAGTGAATTGGCAGCCTGTAAATAATTGCAATAAATAAACTAATTTTTAATTTTTTTGTTAATGAGACAGGGACTGCATCCTTCTTTCAAGCAAGCAGCTGGTCATTTTATTCCTTCATCCTTAAATCCCTAAACCAATCTGCTGAACAACACCAGTTTTCACCTATTCTCAACATTATGGAATGGCATGTCCCATTCTAAAGGTCCATCCCACAGTCTGGGGGTGAAGTAAAGAATGAATGCAAAGAAAATGAGACCACACTAAAATAATGTGCCATTTAAGAAAACATGCACCTCCAATTTGGAGTTTCTTCTCTAGTCAAGAGCTGATCAAAATTTGTTAGAATTTACAGTCATCTAGCTGGCTTTTCCTTTGTGAAATCTGCTGCTGATTTCATCTGGTTCCCTTTGGACAGGCATTTACCTCACAAAAGCCATCTTTAAAGCAAGTATTACTTATCAAACCATAGAGACATGCCAAAATAAAAAAAATAAAAGAGCTATAAAAAACCTTCCACACTGAAAGGGGTTGGGGCAGGTGTAGTAGGACAGAGGAGAAAAGGTAAAAACCAGATCTAGTGATTCAAATTACTGCTTCTCCCACATAACATCCACATAGCTTAAATTCTTATGGCTTTGTCCCTGCCCTTCTCATGACCACTTGGCCACCCAGAACATGGAGTCCTGGACACTGGTGCAGCCTCCTCTGAGAAGCCTCCTGGGCTGCACCAAGGGAGTGGAGACTGCACTGCCTAGCAGATCTCCCTGGGAATCTCCACGCATCTCCAAAACCGAGACCTTCCCCATAGCACATACTCCATCCTGACAGAAGAGCACCAATACTTTCTGTTGGAGTATTCACTACTTACTCAAGCTATGAGTAAGCTCTCTACTACTGCCTTCTGACCTTCTAAATAAAATATTCATACAAAAAAATAATATTTTCATATGATACATACACTTTCATGTACATCATACACGCTCTCTCAAGCTTTTTTGATATTGCTAGGAATACTGCAAAGAAAAACAAAAATTTCATCTGTTCTCACTCGTTCCCTGGCTGAAGTTGTAAACCACTGCTTCTAATAATGCAATCAACTCCACAGAAATATATTGCATTGTCACAAAGACAGGCTTACGATTTCAATTGAGGAATAATTAGATGGAACAGATGTGAATGTCAAGAGTATCTGTGTCTGCAAATTCTTCCAATAATGTGTCTGATGACCACAAAATGTTTTATGAGGTTCAAGCCTCATCCACAGCTAATGGCTACCAGTTAATAGAAGCAGTCAAAGGGCAAAGAAAGGAGAGGGGGTGTTCATGAATATTTATGAAGCAAAATATGCAGCCAAGATATTCCCTTTTAACAGGCTTCATTACTTCTTTCACTCTCCTGATGAAGTAACAGTATTAAAATCCAGGCATTTGAGTGTTTCTCATCTGCCACTCACAATCAGACTCATAAAATCATTTGAACATACATATATTTATATCTGCAAATGGAAACAAGAAAGATCAGACACAGCCTATTGTTTTTAAACTATTTTGTTGCTTGAGGAAAGGACCAGATTGACAGACACCCTTCTTCAGTGCCTCATTCTACAAGCTGCTGAGTGTCTCCTGAAAACACTTGAGCCCTCTCAGAGCCATGAACAGAAGATGAGAGACAAACTTTCCTGGAAGATGTTCAGCAGTTGGCAGGATTACTTTCTTCATCCTCAAACCAGAGGCAGTCTGGGAAGTCTTCACCACATGGCTTGTGCCTGTGCCCTTGGGCAGCATGGCTAACTTCTAACAGAAGGCTAATTCCTTGTCAGCCTTGGTTACTCCTTAACAGTTCTGGTGAGAAAACTGATGGGAATGGGCCTGGATGTTTACAGGCATGTAAAAACTTAGGGGGATCAAGGCCTACCAACCCATATTACATTTGCCTATCATTAGCAATGATTTACTGCTCTGAGCAGGCTGAAACCATAGCAGCCTGCTTGTCTGAAGCAGTAGGCTAACACCAGCAAGCTCTACAGATGGACTTTTAAATCTGGTTCAGTCCCTGAATGTCACAGGGTACAGGAGGACTCCCTTCACCTAGGCGTGACGTCAGGCAGCCATCAGCACATTGGAAAGCAGAAAGTGATGGAGATAGGAGTGGACAGGCCCTCTGTGTGCTGGGTTTATTCACAGCACTATCACAGTTCACCACAGACTGCTGGCAGAAACTGCAAACACATCAAAGCAGGCATGAAGCTCTGAGCTCCAGCCCAGGTCTGCAGAACTCACATTATCAGAGAGTTGTGCATGCAGAAAACACTCCATGAGCCACAAGACACAGGAATGTACCTAAATTCAAACTATAGCACACAGAGGTGGGTTATGATTGTAACTGCAGAGTGTCTTGTCCTCTCTGCTGCTCCCAGCTGCACACTCAGCAGAGAAATGGCGCTGCGAAAACAAAGTTTTGCAAAACCTCAAAGAATAATACTCACACACACTAGTCAAGACAACCTAATTGATACAGAGAACATTCCCTTGGGCTGAAGTTCAGTCCCAAGACCTGAGGAGATGAAGGTTTGAATCAGCCCTTCTCTGCCTCCCAAGAACTCTTGATCCTGAAAACGTGTGGGAGGGGATGAGGGTAACATGAACTCCCCATGCCCATGTCCTTGCAAGCTCCAAGGATCAAACAGAGAACATTAAACAGTATTAAAAGCCTCTATATCTTGAACTTTGAAAATAAGTCTTATTTGGGTGTGATTCCAGGGTTTTAAATTTGAGAATGTGCTGAGTTGAGAGGCTCTCTCTCCTTGATAGCAACCCTACAAAATCCCCACATCCTGGCCTGACACTTTTGGTTGGTCCTGCCAACTCTGTCCTATGAAAAAAAGCACAAAGTATGACAGCAAAGGGGACAAAGACCATAGCATATTCTCTTGGTGTCTTTCAGTGTCTTGGTTACCATGATGAAGTCCAAGTGGGAATATTTATGCACATTTCCCCAGAGGCTGCTGCCTAGACTGGCGTGTCAGTGATGCAGAAGGTTTGAAATGGCAGCTTGAGAAGACACTGATTTTTCTTTTTTAGAGCTCAGCAACACATGCACACAGGCTACTGACACAGCCTGGGCAGCTCCTCCATACACCCAGCCTTCAGAAGCTCCCAAAACCATGGTGCCCACAGACACATTGCTCAGGTCAAGGCAAAGCTCCTCACTGACTTCTTTAGCCTTCAAGTTCTTCAACATTGCAGGAGGTTGAAACACAGTTTGCTTGGATTTCTTTCCTGTGGGCAGTTCTAACTAAAAAAACTTTAGATTCTTCTCATCAAAAATTTCTACGAGTAACACAACCTTCTATGAGAAAACAAAACTTTAAAAATTTAGGTTTAGATCAAATGCTTGTCTACATGTTCTAGGTTTTGGCTAATGATTTGTAAATAGAGATATATTCTTGTAAGAAAATGCTGCAAACAAGAACAAAAGCATAATTTAGGCCAAAATTAAATTTCACATCAAAAAACTTCTTGATAGGTAATTTTTCTACCCATGTCTACCCAAAATTGTATGCATCAGATATGCCATTTTGGCACCTCTTCCACATAGGGATAAAATGGTACATCTTTTTAGCACTTTCCTGGGGCACCAGCTTCTCAAGCAGCTTTCAACATCTACAGCCATGTACCCTACTGTCCACACCTTCTGTTTGTAAATCTTTCAGTCTTGATTGCTTCCAAGTTATTAATGTCTATACCTTGTCACAAATGTACCCAGTCCTTTTAGCAGCTCTTGACTTCTTTTCCTTACCTGTACGTGAAAAGCACATTAATTCTGGAGATTTTTAGCAAAGAGTAGACAGTTAATGGATATTCTAGAATTAAGTATGGATCAACTCATCTATACCATTTTAGCCCCCTACTATTGAATGTGCAATGCCTCAGCAAGACATATACACTGAAAAATCCTGTAGAAGCCTGTATGGTAGAACCAGAATTGTCCTGCTTGCACTAGGAAAACGTTCCTTCTTTATTTAAAACTCCCTTTAGTACATCCTATTTGCTAAATGTATTTTTTTGTGTGTTTGAAACAATGGGTTTTTTCTTTGTCTTGTATTAACATAAGAAACATGAGACTCCTGTGATATCTGTGCAACTGTTTTTATTTTGTTCCAATAGAAAGGCAACTAGGTTTTCATTCTGCACTTATTCTCATACACAAGAGATATTTTTCCACATATTCACTACTCCTGAAAGCCAGTGCAATCCTGATAATCAGATTATAACATTTATTTGTCTGACATACAACTTTTTGCCAAGATGAGAGGAATAAGCAACAACCTTTGCTTCTGTATAAATTGGGATAGATTTGGCATTCACGACTCACATCTGTTACACTACACTCAATACTGCAATATTGCAAAATGTACTTAAGTCATTAATGGATTCTGAAATATATATGCATGGTCTAAACTAGAGTTCATCCATAAAGTATTGTTCCCAATGCCTGGAAATATTTGGGGTCAAGTAAAGTTGAAGTCTATTAGTCACTTCCAAGCTGTTGCTCCCTCTGACACCTAGCTGCAAGCAGTGGAGGCTTCTCAAGCCTGAATTTTCTGTATGGATCTCAAAACTGTCCAGAACCTTTTAATGCCTTGAATAAAAGTAGAAGTTTTGCTAAATGTATTCAAATGGATGCTTCATAAATTTTCAACATACAAAGAAAAACTTAAGTTTGCATTAAGACTTGCAGCAGCACAATTTTTGGGTTTTCTACTGACAGTACTGGAGCTTATTAGGAAACAAATTATTTCCCAGATTAATAGAATACTGGATGTCGCACTGCTACAATTTCATTTTTGAAGGATTTTTACAATGCTCAAGCCAAACAGAATTGTTTCCATAGGGCTATAAGTTAATTTTAAAAGGGAACAGACCAGTCGAGGAATTTTAAATATAAACTAACAGTCTGCTCTGATGATTGCATCTCTGTGTTGGGGTATAAAATCTAAAATTGAAACTGAGCAGAAAATTACTATATAGGCAAAAATGAAAACCACTAACATCCCATTAACAGAGGAAACTTGCATAGTGGTCAAAAAAATATGAATACTGACAAATGAAAACTATCATTTTAATCTTCAATTTTAATCTCCTAAGGTTATTTTAAGTACCAAAGTAAGTACATTTGTTTCATTATTACTTTTAAATACAGAGACAAATTATTTGCTGGAACAACTCTGTGGTATAATAGCAGCCCCATGATTTTTCCCTGATCAGACCCTTCTAACTTCTCTGTTTATAAGGAAATTCCACCCTTGTTTTGACAGAACCCATTCCTCTCTTTAGCCTGAAATTCTATGTAATTTTGAAGGATTCTCTCCAGGATATAACTCAAGAAAAACTATTTGGAGATCCAGAAACTGTGGGAAATCTAAGGTCAAAAGTTTCTATTGCAGCTTTCTAGATGATGTATCAAAGGTACTCCCCAAACAGATGTCTGAATTTTCTTTGAGAACTTCCAAATTTTATCAGACTGTTCCCATTAGCTCCTTTAGAACTCTGTGACATCCAGACAAAAGTGCAGGAGAAGCGTTTCCCATTTAGCTTCTTATTCACAAACCCATTTGTAAACCTGACCGGACCCCTTTTGGCTCCAGAAGCTCCAAAGTGCCATTGGTAGTAGCTGTTGTACTTCATGAAGAGGCTCACAGCACCTGGAAGGGCTTCACAGACCAGTGCAGAAGAGTGGCTAACCACAGCTACCATCTGTGATTTGTCTGAACTAGACAGACATGGGGACTGCAGTGGAGATTCCTCCCAGCAGAGATGACAGATACATGATTTGGGAAGCAAAGAATCTCACATTAACCACTAGGCAGCTGAGTAAGACAGAAATCATAGCCCATACTGGTGACCTCTCAAGCCACCATCTTCCCTTTCCAAGGAAGTCAGCAGAGAAGCTGGCACAAACCCAGACCCGTGGCAGGGTGCTGGATGCTCCTTGGTGCCCTTTGGACTGATGCACAGCATGAAGACAGGGAGCTCACAGGGAGGAGGGACAGGCACAGTGTACCTCCATTCTTCTGGTTTTCAGTCCTGTAAGGTTGCAGGTGTGTACAGGGATATCCTTGAAGCAGGGTTTGTAGAAAGAGATAATATCTTTTATTTAGACTGATACAGTTTGAAAGAAACAGAGAGACATGCTTTGAGCTTGAAAAACCTTTTTGTTTTGCTTTCCAACTATGCCAGTTGAGCTAATAAAAGATATTCTCTCCCTATAAAACTTGGCCTTTACGTATGTGTTTTAGACAATAATGACTACAGAAGTCCTACCACTGTTTACTTTAACCACTCTGAAATGGCCCAGGGTCCTTCCTCTTTGGTCTGAGAGGTTAATTTTTTCTTCAACCTCCACAGACTGCGTGGGTCCATTCCTCCCCTACCCAGGCTATTGGTGTTGCTGATAAAACTATACAGCATGCAGATGACTCCAGTATGTATTATCTTCCTTATAACCAAAATAAATAGAATTTTTCCCATATTTTTGAACATAGGCTTGCAGAAGGAAGGAAACACATCAAAGACCTTCCACTAACACAGCAAGTCTTCTACCACCATGTTAATCCCACATGATCTCACAACCCACTGCCATGACAGGCATCCTTGCCTTTCCCAGGCATCCATCCTCTTCATTGCCCTCTTCCTGTGCAGGAGACAAGACTGAGAACCAAACCCACATGCTTTTAGTATATCTTAGTCACCAAGTTCCAAAATAATGAAGTCAGAAAGAATGGTACCTATATCCATTTGGTGCTGAGTGGATTACATCCCATCTCACCAGACACATCTGACTATTGTGGTGCCATTATCCATGATGTCAATATCTGCCTGTGTCATGGTTAAACCCCAGCCAGCAGCCAAGCCCCACACAGCCATTCACTCACTCTCCCCACCAGTGGGATTGGGAAGAGAATTGGAAGGATAAAAGCTGGAAAACACATGGGTTGAGATAAAAACATTTTAACAGGGAAAGCAAAAGCTGCACACACAAGCAAAGCAAAACAAAGAATTAGTTCCTTGCTTTGCTTCCCATGGGCAGGCAGGAGTTCAGCCATCTCCAGGAGAGCTGGGCTCCATCACATGCAGCAGCGACTTGGGAAGACAAACACCATCACTCCAAACATCCCCCCCTTCCTCCTTCTTCCCCCACTTTATACATTGAGCATGATGCCATACTTTATGGAAAATCCCTTTGGTCAGTTTGGGTCACCTGTTCCAGCTGTGTTGCCTCCCAGCCTCCAACTTCACCACCAGTGTGACCCTATGAAAATCAGAAAAGATCTTGGCTCTGTGTAAGCACTGCTCAGCAAAACCCAAAGCATCTCTATATTATCAACCCTGCAGCACAAATCCAAAACACAGCCCCATACCAACCACTGGGAAGTAAATTAACTCTAGCCCAGCCAAAACCTTCACAGGCTGTGACAATTAGTGGTGTTTAGTTATCCAGCCACATAATTAGAATAAGCTTCAGTGCATGTAAAATGAAGCTGCTTACTTATTAGTAGCTCTATCAGGTCATTGTACACATTGGAGACTCTTCATTAAGTTTGAGACCATTTCAATTTCTCTGTCCTCCACTAAAGTTTTTTTACACAGTACTGACAGCAGCTACTCAAGGGACCTCACTGTAATCTCCAAGATAACAGCACCACACCTACATAATTACACCACTGAGTAGCAGCAGGAGGCTCACAGGATGCAACTTCTGCACACGAGAGCCATCACACACATATTTGTTAAAAGTGCAGGTCTGCCCACATTTAGAGCTGAACACAAACCACATCCCTGTTATTGCTTGTCTCTCTATGGAATTGCAAGTCGTGCTTTCACCTGCTGCAATACACCAGATACATATGCACGTACATGGAATGGGAAAAATTATTATTAATATTATTTCACTCTTAATGCCTTAGCAAAAGTTCACACACTTGATTTATAAGGACATATAAGCATCTGTGTGATAGTGTAATCAGTCAACAGATCAATAGCTCATCTAATCATATGTCACCTTTAATTCTTTCAGGATTATATCTCTTAAGACAAAGAACAGACAGTTCTTTCAAACACCTTACAGAAAAGCAGATGTATCAGCTGTTTCTCTGGACTATATCAGTATTAACAATCACAGGAACCTTGTAAGCTTCTTCATCTTTTAATTTCTAGCAGCATTCAGTTGCTGCATAGAAATAGATGCATTTGCATTGTTTGCTACAACCACCAAGGATTTGAATGAAACCACAGTTAAGTCTGTGAATGATGTTCAACCCATGCTTCATTGCTTTTTATTGTAGGTCCTCTGGTAAACTTAGTTCTTTAGCAAGATTATTTGACCAGAAAGTAATCATCAAACACTGGTGCTTCCTAAAGTACCTCACATCACTCCAAACACGAATCAGTTACAGGAACAGAGTCCAGATTCTCAGGTTCTCCTCTTTTTTACGCAATTACTTGCCATTCAACTTGGAAAAACTATTCAGCCTTGCTCTGTCCCAGTCACTCAGCCTTTGGAATGGATGTGCTGTAACACACTGGGCATGGCAGGCATTGCTAAGCAGCTCAGTGAAGCTGCATGTGAAAGCCTCATGTCTGGCTTACAGGAGAAACTGAACAAGGCTCTTGTAAGTGCTGAAGGTGTAAATCCTTCCAGCTTCAGGCAGATGAGAGGTTACCTTTACTGCCATCTCACCCAAAGGAGGAGGCACAGAGACATGCTGCCCATGGCACAGAAAAGTCAAAGCTCCTACAGTCTTCGTTACCAATAAAGGGTCCTGGCTCTGGAAAACAGCAACATAGGGATGACAAAGCAAAAAGGACAATTTGAAGACCCCTTTCCAAAGGCAAGTCATGCTCTGGGGAAGAAGCTCAAAGAGTCAGGAAACTGGAGGATCTGCAGAGGGCAGGGGGTCAAAGCAGCAGGAGCTGTTATCACAGACAGTGATATATGATCCTTGGTTCATGGTGAAAGAAGAGTGCTTGGAGCAGGGGCTGGCACTTCTCCAGTGCCAGAAGAAAATTGAAACATGAGGAAGTGATGGCAGGTCCATCCATCATATTTGGATTTCTAACCACCCCATTCAGAGTGGAGGGTCTCTGGTAAAAGAGGCTTACCACGTTTCAAGTGAAAACATTCAATGACAAGGATCCTTACAACAGAAACTGCTGATTCTGTAAGTTAGGATCACATCTTGACACTGAGGCAGACAAGACACAGTAGGAAAGAGTTAAAGGAGCGTGGTTAATTTCTAGGAAAGTTGTCTTACGAACAGAGAAAAAAGGACACCAAAGAAATCCTCTCCAATGAAACTCTCCTACTCCTGCCAAAACAGTGATAGGTTGTGTTTTTCAGGAATTCATTTAGTCTGAATAAACTTAATGCAGAATTGGCCAGATGCTTGGGTCAGCATAAATTGGTGCAGCTCCCCTGATTTCTGGATGCCAAAACTCAGCACAGGGCTCACCCACAGTGCCAGACATTCATCATTACCCACATAACACATCACTGCTCATGGAAGTAAAGGTTTTAGTGCTGCTTCAAGACCCACCCAGCTACAGTACATTTATCTTTCCTGCTGTTCAGTTGTTCTCTGTCTCCTTGAAATTAATGTGCAGATTTGTTAAGCTATTGTTGTAGTAATGTACATTACTTTTACTTACTTCTGGAAAAAGTTATACTTCTTTCATTTATCTCACAACACACACAGACACTCAGTGTATACAATCAGTTTGTAAATGTCATGTGACCTAGCTGGCTGAAAGGTGCTCTATGAGTATCATAAATCATTCTTTATCTGCCTTGGCTCTTTTTATGAATATCACATCTTGGCTTGGTATGTCTTAAATGCTTTGGACCATTTCTTTTGTTTAGGTGGCAAAAACAGCGATAAGAATTTGTTTATGAACAGGGAAAGACAGGTATTAATATTTCTGTGCTATGGCTGAAAGCACAGTCCCAACAGGGGCTGAATTTCCAATCTTTTGTATGAAAGCCATCAACAACCTTTTTCACTGGGCTACCTAGGATGTTGTTTAAAGCTTAATGCACATGAGAAATCCCATGTAAACTAGGCACCTGAGGGTATCAACACAGACCTGTGATTATAATACAAACATATTGACATAAAAAAAGGTAATTAATTGTTTCTTCTCTGCCAGTTGCACACTGTGCACACCGTGCTCAGCACTTTCTGGGCTGCTGCAGACACACCAGCAAATACCCTCATTCCATGGAGCTCAGCACAACAGCTGCTTAAAAGGTCTGCACAGAAGCACAGAGGAACAGCAGTACGAGGGGATGAGTGCTCCACAAGCAAAGGGATAGAGAGTTCAAAGTGTATCCCTTTCCTTCATGTGGAGCAAAGCTCTCTTCATGCATGCACCATTTCTGGAAAATCTGACTTGACTTCATAGGTTTTAATTCCTCAGTACAAAGTGCCACTGAACAGCTGAAGTCCTATGCAACATGTTTGGGGCTGATAAGAATTAACAGTGTCTGGGGAATTTAGTCCTTCATTTCTCACAGAGGAAGACAGACTTTGTGGCATTTTCTTGCTGAAAGACAACCCCAAAGAAGGCTGTGAACTCTCAGCATCTGGAGGTTAAAGTCAGGCAATTCATCCAGGAAGTTGCACATTCTGATTAGAGGATCTTAAGGTGTTAAGTAAAAACCAGTACACTTCCATAAATGCAACTGAAATAAACTGTGAATTACTGAAGTAATTCTCAAGCCATACAGGGCTTGATTGCCTTGTATAGTGATTTGGACTCACACACTGTGAGTATCAAAAGCAGCTGTAAAATACCTGCAGTGGAGAAAATAGGGGATGCTGATTAAGGGCATTTTATACACACACTGCCCTGAACTTAACAGTTATGAGAGTGTACTACAAGGTAAAGAGAAAAAATTCAGTCCTCATAACTCAAAATACACTTGTGGCTCACAATACATTTGTGGCTATCAAGCCTTTTATACTTGCAGTTGTCCTGATATCAATGCTTATTCTTACAATGCACTAGAAAAAAGTCCATAACAGAATTTGTTCTAAATCCCAGAAAGATCTGGATGACCTGAAGCCCATTTTCAGGCTTTCCTGTTCATTCCCATTTTTTCAGTTTATGGTCTCAGCAGTATTTTTTGATTTGCCTTTTTTCTATGTTATGCACCACAGAAGATGAGCACCTCTTGAGTGTTCTCCCTCTAACTGTTCTGCATCCACAGCATCACCTTCTACCCAGAGAACCTTTATGTAGTCATGAAGGTGACGTAAGGATGAGCAGCTGCATGGGTCAGGTAAGTGGCAATGGGACAGTAAGCCTTTCCTTTGGGGCCACCAGCAAGAATCCAAATCATCTCAACACAAAATGAAAATAAAATGACAGTTGTTCCCTTTAATGACTTTTTGGTCAACTATGAAAAAGGAGTTAGCAGTTTCACAAGAGACTGAAATGTCACAGCACACAAACAGAAAACAGTGCACTCATGTGACACCGACACTACCACACAATAACAAAACCAGGTCTGAAAACCAAACTACTAACTTCTCACCTTTTATCTTCTAGGTGAGGATGCAGGTGCTCTGGTGGGAGGCAGAAACATGCATTTCTGTTGCCTCTGCTGCTCTCATTCAGAAGTAAAGCACAGGACTCAGTGTCTGGGAACGTAAAGCCCATACTAAAGCCACCACACAACAGGGGAAGAAATGATGGAAATGCAGGGTACCAACAAGAGAGATTATCTGCTTGTTCCTTCCACAGTTGCAGTCCAAGGAGGAGCAGAAAATGCTTCTCTGTAACATCAGATCCTGCTGACTTAGCATTAAGATGGATGGACACAATTCTAGGGCAAAACTCTTCATGTGTCAGAGAGCAACAGAACCAAAAAGAGTAATTAGTAAGCAGCCAGCACCCCTACAAAGCTAGCTCATTTCACATTTTTATATTCTCCACACTCATCTTAGAGATAATGCTTCCCCCTCTGGCTAGAAATTAAAGCAACTTTTTTTTTCTTGTATTTCACTGGCTCCGAGAAAAAAACAGCATGAGAAAGATAATGCTGTGGCAAATGCACAGTGAAAATGATAAGAGTTAACAAAAACCCCTGGCTAGAAATGGAAGATATGGTTAAGGGCAATGACCTTCTTTTTGCTCCTAAAAATGTAGAGCAAAGGTTAGCTGTTCTACTAACCTTGCTCGCTGTTATTTTTTGACTCCTCGTGGCCCAAAGAAAGCCCTGAAGCAAAAAAATTGCCTCAAATCTCATGGTCTATTTGAGGTACATTATTTGAGAACCTCTTTCTTTCATCAGATACAAAGCAGCCAACGAATGAAGACAGCTGTCGCTGAAGAAATTAGAGCACCCAGCCACACACTGGGTTCGAGGTTCTTGGGGCATTCTGGCAGCCATCAGCAAAATTTAGGGAGTTTATTTCTCCCGTTCCATCCTATCACATTAACCACTGCATGCTCAGTTGGACTGCTGCAAAGAAGGGGGCCAGAGCTTGATTTCATTAGCCATCACTGACTAAAATTCCAATAAAATAGGACAGGAGAATAATGCTGGAAGGCATACTGATCTGCCACTATCCTAACATAACCCACATTGTAGTTGACCGTAAAAAAGAAAAAATATCTCACATAGCAACTCCCCCTGGGCCTCCAGACTAATTCTGACTGCTGTGGCTATTCTGAATTGTTTTTTTTATCTTATTAACAGCAGCAGTGATATCTGCTTCCTCTGTCTCAGAACTCTGCTTGATATTGGAGACTTGCTTTCAAACTCCAAACAGCTTTTGTGTGAGAAGCTTGCTCGCCTCTTTTCCTCTTAGATGTCTGTCTTTAAATGAAATTGTAAGGCTGGCAGGACTGGACTGAAAAAAAGAACCATTAAACCTTGGTAATTTTCTGCTAGAAGAAACAATTTAAGCCAAAATGACAGTCAGATCAGGAAAAAACATCCACTTTGATAAGCTGGTAATTAAACAGAAGCTGGTGAGGCAGTGTGATCAGTCAACCATGCTGGCCAAGATGTTACTGTCAAGTAGGACAGCAAGTTTTAAAGGCAAATTTTACTCATCACCCTCTTAGAAAATGCCACAGATACTCCACTACAGGGGAGAGGTCACGTACAGAAAATCAGGAAGGATCCTGGTTTTACAAGAGAACCCCAAACACAAGGGCCATGCCAACAGAAAGAAAAAGCTGAAACAGAGAAACGCTTTTTGTACTTTATTGATTTTGTCCCATGTCTGGTGATGTGTGAGCTGAAGGATAACTGACTTGGAACCCCTCAGACAGCACATTAAGTATTTCAAATGTCCCAAGGCAATAAGCCATCAGCTGGAGCAGTCATAAAGCTGAAGACTTGGGAAAGGATGGGCTTACATGGTATATTTTGTGAGAACCAGAACTGGCCCTGAAAATCTAGGACTCTTGGAAGGGATTATGTGCCAGAGGAGTCAAAGGAAGGGGCAGTACAGAAATCTCTGCAGAGGAATGGGTTTGAAATCACATCAGCTCAGCCTATGGACACTGAGCAAAGGCAGGTGGGACAGCTCACAAGAGCCAGGCCTGTGAAAAGAACCAATTGACATTAATTAAGCTGTCAAGCTTTGCAGAGCTCTCCCAACCCACCAGGTTTGCTAATACTGCCAAAGCTACCAGTCCCTTTATCTCCTTCCTCAGTGCCAGTCCCCAACATGACCAAGGTATATGTGGGAGCCTCCAGTGCAGGGCTGAATCCCTGCTTGGGATGGGAGCTCCACGCAGGCCCCAATATCTGCCAGAGAGGAGAGTGGGACCAAGAGGTGCCACTCCTTGGTGTTGCTTTGGCATGTTCAACCATGAAAGAAGCAGCCACAAAGCCCGTGGGGCACAATTGACAAAGCAAGCCAAAATCAGCCATGCTCCATTTTTTTTTTTTTCTTCCCCTGCATGTCCAGACTTTCCATGCCCAAAAAGAGATCTGGCATGCAAATCACTCATTAGCATACACAGCAGAGATTCCCCAGTCCTGGTAGGTTTGAGTGAGAAACAGATGTGTGGAAACTGCAACCCTTGTGACATTACAAGTTCAGTATGTGGCTATCCAGACATCTCAGTTGTAACCTATCAGACTGATAGAGAGATCAGTATTTTTTTTTAAGTTAAAGAATTTTAAATGGCACAAGCTAAAAATATAAAAATTCTATTCTTTGTAACAATGTTAAGGCTTACAAAGTCTATGTATGCAACAGAGACCATCACAGCTGGTCTATTCCCTATTTAATTCAAAACATCAAGGGTACAGGACAGGTTTTTCATAATGCCCAAACAATGGAAAAATACAAAAAATTCACACAATCATTAACAAGATTAACCAATGATATTTGACGTCACTAGAAATTTATATTGCCTCCAATGGATACTGGATTAGACTTTTGGAGATCACTGATGGATCACAGGGAATGAAAAATGGGGGGGAACAGGGAAAAAACCAACAAATGTGTAAGGTGCTTCAAAGCTCCAAGGTTCAGTTCGAATTTCAGACCCTTCCAAATACTCAGGGATTTGAATCTCTAAAATTTAGCTTCAAATTAATAATCTCTACTTCTCCAAACCTCCAAGGATTTTTAAATTTTATTTTAAGGTTTGTATTTAGTCATATGAACTCCAAAACTGATAGAAGTTTCCTTGTTGCTCTGAAAAGTCTGAAACATTACCCACCAATAACGTTTACACTATCACAGCCACAGTTACTTAGAGCAGGGAGAATTTCTCACTCTCTGCTCTTAGATAAGCCACAGAGTTTTGAGTGTTGGCTGCTAAACAATTGATTATTATCCTGTGGGCTTTTCCCCATCTTTTTTTTTTTTTATGTAGGCTCACTGTGTGCCTGCACAGATGATAGGATGTATATTTTGCAGCGTGCTGTTTTAGCACATGGCTCAGCATGCAGAGCACACACTCCCCAGTCTGACTGTCAGTGTTTCCAGCATCAGGACATAGATAAATAGCTCTCAGGATAGGGCTTATTAGGCTCCACCAAATAGCCAAGAGGAGCAATAGAGTCCATGAAGTGAAACCATTCACCAGGTGGAAAATACTCATCACTGGATTTGAGCAAGGACACATTGCTCCTAAAATATTAATTTTAATAGTAATTCCTAGTAGCTGTAAAAAAAAAAAAAAAAAAA
>VXBI01009663.1:1360631-1383803 GCA_013397375.1 Toxostoma redivivum
AAAAAAGGTAGAAAATCACATTTGAATTAGTTCTCTCTGGCTTCATCTTCCCTGAAGGGAAGGTGCATTTTGCAGCCTCCAAGTCCTGGGGTCCACTTAAAGTGGGGAAACCACTGCAGCCCTGTCACTCCCATCTGCCTGGGTTTACTGTCCAAGGAAACAGGAACAAGTTGGGAAATGACATCTGCTCAAGCCCTACCCTGACAGACAGTTGGAACACCAGCAAAGTTCTTACTGCTAACAGCTATGAAGGATTCCCACTCCCACTGTTTAGATAAATGAGACCATATCCTACTATTTTTATATTGAGCTCTTTGTCTGCACCCCAGAGGCCTGAAAGTGGCCAAACTGCACATCTTGATTCCTAAGATGAACAACCAAACACTTGAATTCTCTGAGTACATTGGAAAGCATAAGTGGAAATCAAAGGTGATGACCAGGCATTGGGGTACACTGTGTCAGTACAACTCAGAGCTGCTTCCTGAAGGAAAGCTATTTCCATGTCTTTATTTATATAGAGGAGTTCTCTGGTACTTACACTGAATTTGAGAATTTCTCATGCCCCACCAAGTAAATTTGCATGACTCAGAATTTAGTACAGGCAGAATAGTTCTACAGAATGTTTTTGTGTGTTTGTTGTTGATGCTTTGTCCTAAACCTTCTCAGGATTACTCTAACTAGATTGATGAGGAACTTCTGCATAAGAGTTCTCTGGACAGCCCATGTTTGTAGGGTGAGAGGCTAAAAATTTCATGCTGGAAGCACCTGCAGGGGGAGGAACATGGGGGCTCAAGGAATTTGCCTTCAGAAAAAGCCACCCAAATGGAGCCAGAGCAGAAAGCTGGCTCCTGACAGTGAGGGATAAATAACAGCTTGGAGAGAGTTGAAGGAAACAGAGTGTCAGGTCAGAAAGTGAAATCTGTGAGGAGACTGTGAAGTGACAAAAACTGCCATGCAAGAGGCCATGTGCTCATCACCTTCTACCACAGCCCTGCAGAGGGGGCACCCAACATCCCCGGTGACAGGAACAGGGTGAGAGGTACCATCCCTGCCTGCCCTCCTGGCTGCCCTAGGCAAGGGGGTGTGTCAGGACTGGAACCAGCCCTCTGACACCAAAGCTGAGTGAAGCACTTCATTCCCAGAGGAGCCTTTGCCCTGCTGCTGCCAGTGCAGAGACAATTTCACAACATCTTTACTGAGACAGAGAACCGTGGATTTTATACTAATGCTGTTCCTACTTTGGGCTTTTTATCTTTTTACTGCTGATGCCTGCCCTTGCTGAGACTAGAAGTCACATATTTACATGAAAATGGTTTCATTTCAGGAATTATTAAGTGTGTTTAAATATTAAACAGTCAATAAATGCCAAATCAAGACAAATATTCATTTGAGATGTAAATAGAAAAGAAGGTTTCATGTCCACAAAAGCCAATGAGACATGAGATCCCACTCAGGGGAATGCACTGGCCTGACAGCACCAGAACAGATGTCCCATCCCAGAAGCATTGTTTCAACTTCTGTTGGCACTTCTTTATGGCTTTTGTTTTGATTGCAGCCCCAACTCCAAATTTACCTTCTTTTAGGACATAAAATAGTGATAGAATGGCATACATACAAAATGAATTTCACCTTCCCCAAATCCTGAGGGGATTTAGAAACAGCATAGAAGTCATCCCAAGCCAAAATCCTTAAATGTCCAGTGTTTTATGGATGATCAGGATGCAGCAGAGGAGCACTGAACTATGGTTTTGCCCCACTCCTGCCAGCCCCAGATATGATGTAACATGACAGGAGGGCTCCTGCAGCCTGTGCTCAACCTCTGCTACCTTGCAATGGATGCAGTCGATACCAGCCAGCACCAAACACCCCACAGCTGATGTGAAAATGCTGCTGAGCACAATATTCATTGCTGAAAGAAGAACCAATGCTTCCTGTATTGCTTTGCCTGTAGTGACAGGCTCACGGTGCCCACTTTCCACTGTAGCACTCATCAATATGACAAAGCTACAAGACCCTTTAAATTGCAACCGTGATTATTCATGCCTTACCTCGACTCACCTGCAGCCAGGTTTCCTTGAGAATGTATGGGAGGCCTAAAAGGGAAAGATGCTGTACAGAGAAGTGTGATGCCAGAGAAAGAACATTCTATGAAGGCAGTCTTCTCAGAAGAGGAATATGGTTAGCACACAAGCTGAACAAATTGCTGGAGATCCACAGCAAGACACAGGTCACAGCTGCAGCTGGAACACAACACTGGGGTGAGGAGCAGGAACAAGGCACGCAGGGTCTGATTGAAACCCCAGAGGACTGAATTCAGATGACTTAGACTCAGGTTCTTGCTTAACAAATCCTCCCAAGGCCTGATCTCCACACCAGTGAGATCTGCATGATTTTACATAGTTATGCTGGAGAGTGTATGAGTCACAACACCTGCAGAAGGTTCCTAGAGGTTCTCTCTTAGGTGTCTGTAAAGCACATATTTAAACTGCATTTCCCAAATCGTAAACAAATACATTAGGTTTCCTAGTTTACATTCAAGGTGGCTTTTTTTTAACATGAAGGTCACCTTGAAAGCTGTAGTGCAAAGAGATAACTAATTTTGTCTCTAGCATCACGGTCCTGCCTCTGCCTGGCATAGCAAAAGATCCTCACCACATGAAAAACTCATTTTTTACTCTTATTTAAAATGGACCTGCCACAGATTTTGAATATACAGCCATGATTTAAGAGAACCTGCCTGGCCACATCAAAGAGCTGTCTGGGTAGAAATGTGAAAGATCCCTTGGTGCTTTGCTTACTTTTGAAGTAACTTTTGAGAGGCAATGTGGTTTTGGAGATATGATGGTGTCTCTAGCAATCAGAAGACCTGGATTCTATTTCTGGCTCTGTCACTGACCTGCTGAATGACTCAAGACAAATGACTTCCACACATCTGCCAAGTTTCAGAGAGCAAGTGTGAGACTCACACTATCCAATTTTCCCCCAAGCTATCCCTTCACAGCCCCAGCTCCTCACACATTTGCAGCACAATCATGACCTCTGTTATGCCTCGTGATACCTTATACAAGTTACAGCTTTAGCAGCCACCTCCTGACATGCCAGCCTGCTGTGCCTGGGGTGCAGAACCCCAAAGCAGAAGGGAAGGTTCAGTCCTACAAGTTTTATCAAAAGCACCTACTCTCTCTCCATGAATTAAAGCCAAATACATCCAGAGAGGCTTTATTCCTGGAACACAGCTCATGGACTATGAACACCCAGTGTTCACCTGCATACATCTCACAGAGATGTGGAAAGTCAAGAGGTCCACTTCCAATTATGTACCTCTATTTTTCCTTCTGCCACTTCCACTGATGTGAAAAATCCCTTGGCACAAGGATAACATTTTCATTTTCCATGGTCTGCACAGAAAAAAGAGGCTCCAGCTATTAAGGACACCAAGTGCTTCCATACCTCATGACTACAGATTCATTTTCCCACCCAGTAGATCTTTTCTGGACAAAACCATCTCTGTAACCACTTAAGTACATCACTAGTGATCCCATTTCCAAGGGCTGGCACTGATTATTTGCTGAAGGACACTTGAAAAATATTTTACTGTCATGGGCTTATGTATCTTCTAACACATATATCAATAAGAAGGCAGTGCTGTAATCTTTGACTGAGAAAACCTACTTGTGAACCACCTATTATCATTATTGTTAAATATTAGGATTATTTCATCAGTTACTCCAACAGAGGGAAATGTGTATTATGACTAGGTGTCACGAGGGGATTCTCTGCCCAGCCTGATATCTGATTCTTGTCTGTAAACAAAGACTGCCTACAGCATATTGATTTTTGTTTACCTTTCACAATTGAGAAGTAGAACTCTAATACATCAATTTCTTGATTTTTTGCACCAAAAAGTACTAGGAGGAAACATAACCACCAGCACAATTTAAATTAGACTTCCATGCATAAATTCATTAATGTGATTAATTCATTAATTGTCCTTGTTCTGAGGGGAGGAAGAGCCCACAGCAAGCAGCAAATGACCAGCCCTTTCTGAAAGCAATTTTAGTCTCTGTGTGCATGATGTAACACCAGGAGTGATACCTCTGCCTCTTAAAAATGCACTTCAGTTTAAGTTACTTTATACAAAGAGTCCCCATAGCCTCTGGATGGTAACAAGAGATGAAAAAACACATAGCACCAAGTCATCAGCACTATAAATGGCAAATACACAGGGGAAGAGAGAGGATAACAGAACAGAGAACAGGTGGCAGAGGAAGAAAATCTCAAAGGGAACATCAACTGTCAGTGGAAAAACCCTCACAAGGCTTCTCCTACCAGTATTTTTGCTCTCCATGTAATAACAAATGCCAGTGAAGTAGAGGATATCACTGAATGGGCACCATACATAGAGAGTGATGACAGTGAGCCTGAACAGTCTAAAAACTACATGATGAAGAGACAGAAAAGGGAAACAGAAGGAGAGAGCCATCTGACAGAAGAAATACTGGAGTTAAGAGATAACAAGTTCAGCATCTCAGAGGAAGCCTGTTTTAGAGGCAGGAGTTTGAGATCAAGGCAGTGCCCTCACCTGGACAGTGCCCTGACATAAGAGAAGCTAATTGTCTCTGAGTGTCCCTCAGCAGTGAGGAAGTGGGAAACTGGGACAGGCTGAGAGAAAGAGGTTCACCTGGCTTTGCCCAAAAATGCCTGCATCCAGAAGGCAAAGAAAGTGAGAATTTTCTTTCCTTTTAAGGAAGGACATAACTTTAAGCAAAACTCAAGAATAAACACTTTGACAGGAAAGAGCCCAAGCCCTATAATTGAGAGGCTGGATTAACCACTCACACAGGCTTCTCTCAGATCCTTATTATGTGATTCTTATCTCTGAGAGGATAGTAACTTTTTTCCACAGTTTTTACCAACCTAAATAATCTTTATTTGAAAATTGGGAAACATGTAGTTTCATCACCTTGGCTTTGAAGTAGGGTCCACAAGAGTACAGAATAGAGACCATTCATCCCACTAATCTTCATTCACAAGGAATCAAATAGCAAGGAAACACTCCATCCCAGGCCTTATTCCTCAAGATTGCTATGGGAGGACTGCTCAGTCCATGCCCCTGCCAGCCCAAGGAGCCAGGAGTACCTCAACACTGGAGCTTGAGGTCCTCCCCAAGCAGAGAGACATTTGTGCTTTTGCCTGTGAAGTGTGTACCAGCAAGCATCCCGCAGCTCTGTTTCACTGCCTCCTATTTCATGATCTTCTATTTTTGTAATGCTGCCAATCCCAAATCATTGCAGACTATCCTCAGTGGATTTGCAGATTTATCTGGAGAAGCTTCAGGCTGCTCAGTGCACGAATCCTAAACCCTGACCTTGGGAATGCAAAGAAAATCCAATGGTAACTCTGTCAATATTTCAGGTCAATAACGTAGCAGAGGTTGTGGTCTTCTGGAGAGCACAGCCGTGGTACAGTGAGCAAAGGCTCCCATGGCTGGGTTATTTTGGAGGGTCAGGATGTGGTTAACTATTTGCAGATAAAGACCTATAACCAGGTTAGCTGTGCATGCCAATGAGAAGAGGGAAGAGAAGCCTCCAAGATGTGAGAGCACTGTAGATCTTCCCCTGGTAAGGCAGCACTCCCCTCCAACAAGCTCAAGGTTCCTTACTTAGAAGCAAGTAAAACACAAGCACTGAAGAGATAGGCATGACAGAAAGGAGAATGGAGGATTACATGGCTCTAGCAAAGCCACAGGGAACCCATCCACATGAAAGTGAAATGAACAATTCACCAAAAAAATGTGCTGTGGATATAGGGTCTTGTTGTCATCCCCTTCACTGCTAGATATTGATTTTACAGTATTTGTAAGATTTATTCCCTTTTATTTTCACCAGGGGAAATTAGGCTGTCAGGATCTATTAACCCGAAACAAGCCATTATCCCTCTCATGATTACAGCCTTCCAGGGCTGGCTGCAAAAGGCTCCCAGGCTGTGTGTGACAGGGAAGGAGGCTGCTGGCCTTACACACTGCTCACAGCCACCCTGCCTGTCCCACTCAGGGTGCAGCTGCATCCAGCTGATCAGCCTGCAGAGCACAAAGCCAGAAACCTGTGCCTGAAGTGACACATGTCCCCCTTCTCCACTGGCACCCAAGGCCCTGCAATTGTGCCCTACAGTTCAGACAATCCCATTGAAAAGCATCCTTCTTCTCTCATGTCCCTGTAACAAAACAGGAGACTCCCAGGGCAGGTGTGGACCAAAGTGCATGCATAGCTCAGGACAACACTGGCATTCACACTCAAATGTAATATGAGTTTCTCCATTTACTTTTATGCAGTGCCTATATCTGGTCACTTTATGAGAAAGAAGCAGAAAATCAGGAGATACTCTCAAAGCCACAGGGACATAAAGCATCCAAAATAGAGAAACTAGTTGGCTAAACACCAGAATAGTGGTCTCAACAAAATTTTGTTTGAAAAGTGTGCAGACTTGTTAGTGGCAGTTTCTGAGGAGAATGGGGACTTGAGTCTGTATCTGACTTTAGCTGAGGCACTATTGTGCAGAACAGCCATCCTCAGAGGCTGTGTTAATTCTCCTACTAAAATCTCTGCTCTACACATTCAGCATGGGATTTTCAAAACCCCTTAAAGTGGTCAAATAAAAATTAGTCACCATTGGATCAAGGCCTTATGCTGTGCCCCAGTGGCAATTATTTCCATAACAAACTGCATCTCTCAAACTCCAGCTTGCTCAGCACCTAAATAGGAGTTGGGAAGAACAGACCTGGAAATAGGATTCTTGCCCTCTTGACTTCTGGAGCTGAGTGCATTTCCCCAGGCAACAAGGGCATTTTGACTGGTGGAATAGCAGGCACTATGGGACACACTTTTCTTACCTTAAGTTTTCCAAGCCACATGAAAAACAGCCTGTGCTTTTAAAGCTCTTTTGAGGCCCACCTAGTTGACTGCAGAGTGAAGTTAATTCACTCACGTACAGTGCCTCATTTCTGAGATGCACACTTAAGCCCAGGAAAAACACTTCACAGTACAGGCTCAGTATGTGATTTTCAGTGCTAATAGTGTGGTAAAATCAAACCCAATTTCCTTTGGAAAAAGGCCACATGTCATTCTCCAGCGAGGAGCATTACTGCCTTAAATCACAACTTTCAAACATCTGCCATTACTGCTGAAAAATAGCTTAAGAAAACCTTCACCACCTAAAAGACATACACTCCTCTTTTATTTTTCTCAGGAATAAATAACTAACTTTGTTCTTATTTGAAAGGACAGGATAGGAAAGAAAAGAAAAAATGAAAAAGCTTTATTTCAGACCAGAAAGCAAGTATGACAAACCTTTGCCAAATGCAGAATGGCTCCCAAGCTCAGTCTGAAAATAGGATTTCAAAATTTCAAGTACCTTGATAATCTTTAATGCAATACTAACTGCATCAGTGCCAGCTAAAAATACCCATTCTCTGGCATTTCAGTCACTTAAAACTCCCAGTGGAGATGGGAAGAGTGAATGTGGGAAGTACATCAAGGCAGATGTGTGTTGGTCATTGCTCTGCTAAGTGAAGACCAGCCAGCTTCCTCCTAACAGCTGGTTACCAGACCTGGAACTGCAAGAGAGAGCCCAGTTTGGGACTCAACCACTGCAGCCAGGCCAGAATTCCTTGGGAAATGCTGACCTGCACCATTTGCACTTGGCTCCTACCTTGCCATGGGTAGCCTGATGTTCAGCCTCGCTCTGCAGACACACACACACAAAAAGCAAAAATAGAGACTCTACATCTTGTGGATGTGGGTTGAGTTTTCCCTCCTGACAGCAAATGGGGATCAACCCTCTAAGCTCTGGCCAAACACAGGTATGCTGCCAAGCAAGCCACCAAGGCAGTGTGTTTCCATGCATGTGATACCAAGGGACAGGATTAAAAATAAACCTTGTAGAGAAAGCTCTGATCATGCATTTGAGGCTCTATGAGCTGTGAGCATTACAGCCACGCTCATGGATTGGAATTTGACTGCTCCTGCAAAGAAAATGGTGTCCTGGAGTCACTTGTAACGAGACACTCCTAGAGCAGCCCTGATGGCACACAGAGTGTGTAAAAGCCCAGCTGGGAACCCAAGGGCCAGCCAGCACCCCAAAGCCACTTTGTCTTGGGGATGTTTGAGCTAGGCCTAATGTGCTGTGGAGCTTGTAACACTAAAGTGCTCTGGGGAGGAAGGAAAGGAACAGTCTCTGACACACCATTCCTCATTTAATTCCCTCAGGAGTGGGATGGTGCCAGAGCTGGCCAGAGTAATTAAGCACACCATCTGGGCCTCTGAATCTCATGTATGAATAGACTAAGCCTGCATCTAGTTAACCCTTCTGCAGCCAGTCACACACTGAGAGAAGTGACACACTAGGAAGGACAAAAAATTGGAGTAGGCACAAGGGGCACAGCTGTAGAGCCTTACACAGGCGCACTCAGCACCACCAGGCTGAATTAGACACTCTTCAATCCAGCCATGGGAAGGAGCAAATGATCCAAGGATAGATGGGGTGCCATCTGAAAATGATCAGCCACAACACTAAAAACAATGGTTGTGATCATTCAGACTTGCCAGTGAAGTCAGTCAACCCTTTCCAGAGAGTAAAAGTTTAAAAACCAACAAAAGTGACCCCACCAACAAGAGATGGGGACTGGCCAGATGACAGCTGCCTCTACTGAAGGACTTCCCAGGTTCAAATGTTGCAAGTCAGGAGAGGGGCCAGTGTCCAGATGGTGCACTGCAGATAGAAAGCAGCAGAAGTCCTCACCAGAAAAACCCTGAGTGAAGGGAGCAAATGGGCCTCCTTGGACAGAGATCATCAGAAGAAAAAAACCTTTGGGGCTTCTGAAGATGCTTTGGAAACTCTCACTGCATTTTGTTTCACTGTAGTCAGAGAAATAAAATTTGGTTTAATTATCTTAGGCAGAAATTAGGTTATAGCACATGTTCTCTTTATTTATTTTATTCTACTGACTTCCAATCCTAAAAAGTCCTGGAGGCCCACACTTCAGGTAGCCAGAGAAGGAGCAGCATATCATCACCCAGCTAATAGAGGTGGTCATCAGGAAAACCTCAGCTAGAGAGATCAGAGGAGCTGAAAGATTTGTTTACTAAGACAAATACATTTGATCACTGAGATTTTCACAACGACTGGATTCAAGAAAATGGAGAAGGCAGTCAGAGATATTGTACTTCTCAGATGATGCAGATTCACAACTGAGGATATGGCATTGGTCATGTTAAGAGACTATGGAAAGATTAAACAATAGACAGGTAACATTCAGGATTGAGGAGAGAAAAACAGTTAAGGAAAACACCTGTTAAGCCCCAGCTGAACCAGAATAGCTTTAAGGCTTAAGGAACAATCCCCTTTGCTGCACCTTCAAAAATGCTTCACTGGAAAGCACCTTGGCCCTGCACAGAAACACAAGCATCCCTGTGGGAAATGTGATAAGCACAAAGAGCTCTGAACCAGCTGAGAAAGCCCACTGCCCTCTCTCTGCCTACCTCCAGACATGCAGCAATGGACAGGCAGAGAAAAGCAAACCAAGCAGTTCATAAACACACTCATGACATCTCCAGGCTATGTCATACGACTTTCTGGCTAATCAGATATTCCTCAGTGATTCTGGAAAAGGTGTAATAAAATACAGGATTTATGTTCTGTGGCCACACCATGTATTCAAGCAGCTTTTGAAGCCAGGGAGCAGCTTCCTCCAAAGATCTCCAGGAGCACAGCTCACATATGCAAAGGAAAGAGAGCAAGAGCACCATCTTTTTTCCTTCTTTTACTGCCAGGGCACGCAAAAAACCACATTCCTTTATTTCAATAAGCCAAGAAGCTGCATCTTATTCCTTTACAGTCTTGTTCCTTAATATGTGCTCTGCAGTCTTTGACATGCTTGAGTGCCTTGATGAAAGCAAAGAAGGAGAACATGGAGCTGTGAGCAGGGGAACCAATAAATGATGTGCAGTGGCAGACACTGCTAAGGTTGCAAGGCAGAAGTACAGCCTGACAGATAAAGCAAACAAGGGCAGAAATGTAATATTCTTCTCCATTTTGCTACTGGCTTCAAAGGGGTTATGGAGCATCCCATCTCCTTCACCTGTTAAAGGAGAACAATAATGCTAACTTACCACAGGGAAGAATAAAGATGAGCATTCTCATGCCTTTAGAGAGTGCTCTGAGAACTTGAAATGGAAGGTATTATAAAACACCATGCCATTGTTTTCCACAAAGGATCAGATGAATTTGAATGGGAACAAGTACCCATGTACATTGTCTTCGTGTGGTACATCCATGACACGCCAGGATCTGTTTAGATCTATATTTTATTTCAGTAGCATGAGAAGGGAGATTCAGTGGTAGCACAGGAGGAACAAATGAAATCCCAAGGCCTTTATTCATTGCCAGATCTTCCTTTCAAAGTCCTATTTATTGCATTTTCCCTCCAGCAACAAAACCACAGCAGCAGTAGCTATTACTAGCTATTATTTGTATATTCCATATACAAACCATATTAGACAGAGTTTTCAATATTAGCTGTCAAATAATATCCTTCCCTCTACCACCCACTCTTTAATATACAGCCACTGATGTGAGAAAATGAAAATCTGGGTATTGGGAAGGGGGGCATGTCTTCAGGCAGGGATATTATCTGCAGGGCACGCCAGGAAGAAACTCAGAATTGAAAAGGAAAGATAAAAGGGCAAAATCTAAAGTATTTTCTGTGGTGATGACTGTGCTTGAATTTTTTACTGTATGTGCTGTTACACTGCTACCAACTGCCTCTTTCAAGTGATGTGAAAAGCTGTGATCTTTATCTGTATTCCTGAAAGAAACTGATTGCTCAAACAATGCACAATTAAAAACAATTTTTTTTGTTTTTCAACAAAACATAATAATACATTTTACTTTTACATAAGTGTTTTCAGCTCAAAATAATTTTGACTTTTATTATCATCATTACAATACAGGAAAAAGCTGCAGTCCCTTTTTATCAACAGGATGGCTGAGGCACGAAGATGTGCAAGCAGGTTGTGGTCACAGAGGACAGTTGCAGGAATAGGAGTGGAATCCAAGAAGCCTGAGTCAGGGAGCCATGAAAAAACAGGACCTCATCCCCCATCCTCTCTGTGTTTAGCCTAAAACAATCACATCCTGCAGCCCTTTCTGCTGCCACAAGTGTGCCAGCTCCAGTGCAAGCACAGCTTGCCTTGGACACACACCTCAAAACAAGCACAGCACGTCCCTTGTGCACAACCACTTGCTGAGAACTTCCCTAGGACAACTGAGCGACCCAAACAGCTCCACTGTCACCTGCAGCAAAGAGAGGGACAGGATCACCTCTGCTCTTCCAACAAAGAGGTCCTGTACCACACACCAAAAGGGAGACCAAGCTGAACTGATGGCCCTAGCAATCCTGGTGAAGCTCTTTCTTGTACAGCACCATACTAAAGCAGTTTATTTGAAAAGAAAAACCAGTCTGGCACCATGCAGAACTATTCACTGGGCCCTGCAAAATGCCACCAGACCAAAATGTGAGGTCCCTTTTGCAGTGATGTACAGGATCACAGATGATGGCACAAGGCAGCAAGGGATCAGAATCTATCCCACAGCCATTCTCCCTGAAGATAAATCTGTCAGCCACTGAGAATCCTCTCACCTCTAAAGTTAGGAAAAAAACAAAACAAAACAAAACAAAACAAAACAAAANCCAGCCCCTGAAAACCCTCTCCCCTCTAAAGTTAGAAAAAAAAAAAACAAAACAAAACAAAACAAAAAAAAACCATAAAAAAAATTCTGGCCAGTGACTTGCAGTCACTCCTTGCAGTCCTGTTCATGTCCATCCCTTCACAAGTACTAAATCACAGGACATACTTGGAAAGTAAAAAGCTGATATCTTCAAAATGCAAAGTTTCTGTACATGAACACACACAGTGAAAGACACCTCTGGTTGTGCTGACAGCTTTGACGCTCTCCCAAATTGCTTCTGCAAATGCAATTGTTCATCTTCTGTCAAAACACAAGGAAATAAGTTTGCTCTTTGGTGGCAGTTTCTTAATGGGGAAGAGGAATTAGCATCAGCCTTCAATACAGAATGAAGGTCCACTTCATCATCACAGTCAATTCTATGGAGGGAAGGAGGGAAGGAAGGAAGGAGGGAAGTCAAGTAGACATTATTTCAGGGGACCCTTCCACTATTCTGGGATTATATCACTGCTGGTATTTCTACAGCAGACTGGACTACAGTTTTACTGTGGGAATAAAATAGAAAGTTTGGTATGCTAAAAGAGATAATCTAGTATTTATTATCTTATCCACCCATCCAGATAACATCAGTGTCAAGATTATTTTTATTTCAGGAATATTAAATTGGAAAGCACTTCAAACACTGGATTCAGGTTTACAAAGGGTCAACATACGACACTCTCTGTGTTAAAAACTTACAAATATACACAGAAGTCAGTGTTGTTAAAACTAGAGGAAGTTAACTTTTAATTTTACTGATAACTCTTAACAACAACCCTTAAAAAAATTCCAAAAATAGATGTAAAGATTTAAAAGGAAATTTTTATTTAGAAATTAAGTTCTCCTCAACATTTCTGTCGGGAAAAAAGAAAAAACCCTTTAATTTATAAAGTAATGCATACAAGAGTTTCCACTAACATATGATGCAATTAAACTTGCTTAATTGGCTTACCAAGGCACCTGCTTATGGAGGTGGTTTGGAGGGTTTGTTTGGGACTTTTTTTGCATTTTGTTTTTAGGAGTTTTTTTCCTAAATAAGCTGCAGGATGCTGTGGTGTGGGCATAAGCAGCACCTTTAGCTACAGGGAAGTTGCTGCCTGTCCATAAGCCTTTGCACGGGCCATCAGAGGGAAGTACTTCGCTTCAGGAATGTGAAGAATCTGGCACCTTTCCTTGTTGAATTTCATCTGATTGGTGATTGCCCAGTCCCCCAATTGTCTCTCTGCAGGGCTTCCCTGCTCTCCAGGGAATCAACAGCTCCTCCCAGTTTTGTATTGTTTGCAACTTGCTCAGTATCCCTTCCAGTCCAGCCTCCAAGTCATTAATGAAGATGTTGAGGAGCACAGGATGGAGCCCTGCAGAGCCCCCCGGTGCCAGGTCCCCAGTCTGATGTCACCCCAGTGACAGTAACCCTGGGTGCCTGACTGGTGAGCCAGCTGCTCACCCACTGCATGGTGTGTTGATCCAGAACATGGCACAGCCTGAGCCAACCAGGCACTTATTCCCCCAGAAAACAAACCAAACCCTTTCCCTCCATGCTGGAGACAATACCAGTAGTTCTTTCACTCAAAGGAGAAGTGGATCCAGTATTAACGTGCTCATCTCTGCAAAACAGGTGGGGATACCTGCCAGGGACACAGGAACTGGGGCCAGAGGAAATTAAGCCATAGGGTGCAGCTACAAGCCACAGCATGGGTATTGCCCCAGCAATATCTAGTGGGGTTACAGCCCTGGGTTGCTCAGTTTTAAGTAGCTATGTGTTACATTTTCCTGCAAAGATTTTTTTTTTATTATTACCTTGTCCATTTCCCACAGTTATATAGCACTTTACATTGTAAGATGCTGGCATAACAAGTGACACCAATCCCTTCAAGAAAGCTTCCCTGATGTTTTTTACTCCATGTACAGTCTCCAAATATCATAGTAATAAGTGCTTTGTAAAGGGCAATAAATAGAATCTACAGAGTTTGACACCTGCTAGTGTAACAGGCACTTTTCAAAGATGAGGAACATCAAAATGTTCAGCAAATTGCCAGTGTCTGAAAACCTAATTCCCTAAAACAGAACCTGATGTAAAATAGGCATATACACTTTTGAGAGCTATTATTGCTCTCAAATCCCTTCTTTTGACCAAGGCAAAGATACTGAGCTAATGGATCTTTTATAAAATACACTTTCACTAAAAGGTTTTCTTGTGACAATTTCAAAGCCATTACAGGTGCAAAGTCCCTTATGGAAATTACTAGCCTAGACTGAAAGACTCAATTCTTAAACTGAATCATTATTTAATTTTTTTTAAGCCTCACTCTCTCTTTGTGCACAAATGAAATTAAATGCTTTATAAAATATGCAAAGGCTTGTAAAATCATACAACAAAGACACTTTGACTTAAGCAATGGTTAACATTGCTAAATGACAACAAAGTATTTACCCATCCGTACAACATGGATAATACCTTGGGAAAAACAAGCAGTAATATTTTCTCAGGCATCAGTCACAAAGTACAATACTAATCTAACTTGTAACTAAGTACTATTGTTCTTGACACAACAAAGCAAAACACCACCCACAAATTTTGCAGCTCTTACAACTGCTTTCATCCTTGTTCTGTCAGGCATCACATGGGACAGCTTCAGAAACAGGACCAAAATTAAGGAATATTTAAAGCTGGCCTGTGTGTAGGAAAATTCCTCCCTGGGGTACCAGGTGATCATGATATGTCAGTTGAAACAAACAGCTTCCACTCCTCATTACAGAGGAAAAGAAAATAATGACAAGAGAGCATCTGTATGTTCACTCTTTTACCACACCACCTCTGACCAGCAGTGTAGAGACTCATGATGTTACCAATGAAATCTTAGTAACCAGCCATCAGATCTGCACATCACCCAGACACCTCCTGACATGTCCACAGGCATGGCTGCCTTCAGGCTTAGGTAGAAACTGATGACTCATTTTCATAATTTTCATCACAGGTAGGAAGAACAGTGACTTCCTTCAAAAAAATCAAGGGTGTGAAATGGGAGAACAAATATAATCTGGTTCAATTCAAGCCCCAGGAAATAAATAGCTAAGGAGTTCATAAACTGCATTCTGCCCATGGAATAAACACATGAAGGAGGAAAAAATTACCTTCCATCACAGCTCAGAACCCTGAAGATGACATGTAAAGGACAACCACCTCAGTTTTGAGCTCTGCTTTTACTGTTTTATGAAACATGACTTTTTTAAAAAAACACATTTACATTTTACAAGGTATTTTCCTGCTGATTTCTTACATATGAAGTCTGGTTGTTTTCTGAAAGATGCTCTAATGACTTGAGAAAGTGTGAAAGGTTATTTATCAATAAGTCTAAATCCAGGGAAACTCTAAAAGTCATTAGTAAATGGGATTGCAATCAGGCTGTTAAAAAGTTTGGGGAATTAGGCAGTTGTAGTTATGATGTGTGGGTTCAGCTGTGTGAAGAAGGCTGATTGCTTATTTTCTTACTTTTTAATATCAGCATTTGGAGGAGAGTAACCAATTTTTAAAGATTCTGCATCTTCAGTTGTATAAGTCAGTTATAACCTGCTGCTGGCCCACCTGATCATGTACTTGATCTCAGGATCACAGGCTGAACTCTGGACATGCACCAGTGTCCTTCAAGAAGATCAGAAGTTCTATCTCTCATCTTTTCAGGACTGCTTTGAATTATCACAGGCAAGCTTGAACATTCTATTGACAGTAGACCCAAAAGGTTTGTAGGACAGTCAAAAAGCAGCACTGCACAGGAAGGGCAGTATTGCCAACATCAAGAGATGCCAAAAGGCTAAAATCATCCAGGACAACAGACATTACATTTTCTGATGCAAAACTTGGCCAGGCGGTAAAAAAGCAACATAGGATTATGCTGCAACAGAGGATTTAGGCTATCACTACTTTTCAAAATCTTGATAACTGCTTCTTCATGAATGCCTGCATTTTGTCTGCAATGCAGGAAGCACTTTCTCAAGCCTTAAACCAAGTGAAGGAAGCTTTTTGGTTTGGATCTGTCTTGCTTACATAGTATTACAACCTTAGGCATTTGCAAGGCACAAGTTTAAATAAACTACATCTTTTCTGAACTGCAGTTTGCTAATGACCTTGCTTTCCACACCAGAGACCTTACACACAGCTCAGCATTTAGTAGAGGAAGCAAGTCCATGAGTACAACTCTAAAAATCACATCTCTGTGATGAACCATAGACATACAGCACAAAATAGAAAGAATGATGTTGGGATATACAACAGGACAGAGCTTCTTCAAAGCTTTTTGGCTTTGTAAGTAAAATGTACATTTTGAGCAGCAATTGAGAAAGTTTGGGGTTGGGGAGTGAGAAGCAGTTGATGCCAGAGGGGTGAAGAGGGCTGGGAATGAGATGAAAGCTCTTTGGATATGGTGAAACAAGGGGCCAAGAGAGAAGAAAAGAGTTTTAGAAAATGTCTCGATTTGTATACATTCTGCTCTTCCCCTTGGCCCTCTCCCCCATCCCCATCCTCTGGGACACAGCACTTGTTTAGTTTAACCTGAGATTGCTGATCTGCTTCCAACCCACTTCTACCATAAAGTCTCCTCCTCCAACCTTTTTCCCCACACAAATCTCTTTTCACTCTCTCCTGCTAGAAAGAGCTTGAGAGGAGGAAAGGGCAGGGCTGGCCACTGCTCCACTCTTGCATATTGGGAGGGATAGATTCTCCAGGGAATGGGGATTCTGCTCCACTCCTGGTATGAGTGGAGCAGAGGTGAGTGCATGATTTTTTGCTGTTATAAGACCCAACATCTCGGAGCAGTTGTCATCCCAGATCCCACTGTCCCTTCCCTGGCTTCCCAAAGAGCCTGCCAGAAGCAGCACAGCTCTGCTTATTGTGGTGGCCTCAGAGCAAAGGGTCTGCCCTGCTTTGGGGCTGCTGGAGCAGACTGCCAGGAAGGCGACCAGCCTGTGACAGAGGGCTAGGAGATGTCACTGGAATAAAGTATGGCAAGGCAGGGGCTGGAAGTGTAGAGCCTAGAGGAGTTCCTAAAAGGCATTACAAAGCAGAAACAGGGGCAGGATGGAAGAGCTCCTCACCATTTCTCAAGAAAATCAGGCCAGCTGCCATCTCTGTCAGCCTGTCCTCTCTCTGGGTCACCTCTGGACAGCCTGGTTCACTATGGATTCATAACTCTGGCTTTGAGGAAAATCTGCTTCTGCAAAGCACCCCATGGTGCTGGGTGGGCCTAATGCCAAGCACAGGTTGTCAGGGAAATTCCAACCACTGAGCTCAAGAAGAAGCATATCCTGAAAGAATGCCAAACCAGAGGCATCTGCACAGTGGGGACTACACAGCACAGGAGATAAATGGACAACATACTGAAACAGAATAAATGAAACAAACTGCAGCTGGACTACAAGGAACCTATTGGAAAACAGCTATTTATTGCTCTGATTGAGCCTGGCCAAACAGTGCTGTGGAGCAAACCCTGCTTGAGAAAAAGATATGTAAACAGAGCTGGCTGTGAGAAATGAAAAGGCAAGAAAGGGTAGAAAGAAGATAGGTAACTTTTCCAGAAGCTCTTCCAAGTTTTTTGTGTGTCTAGAGAGGAAATATCAAGTGCCATATTCCAGAACTGGGGCCTAGGGATCAACTGCCATTTTATCACAGAGTAGCTGGCACCAGCCATGCTGTCACATTAGCTTTTAACTGCACCTTCCAGCTCTACAATTGGTTTGTGTTATGAAATTGTGTAAAATGTCTAAACTACATGGGGCTCAGTTTCCTTCTGAGTATTCCAAAATACAGCAGCTGTTTCTTTTCATTGGGACTTGGAATTTCTGTCACTCTGTAGCCTGCTTCCCCAGCTTTACCCCATGAATACATGTGGCAGCCTAAGCCCTAACTGCTACCCTCTGATGAAAGTTCAGGCTTCTGTTCATGCTGCTATTGCCAAAACAGGAGAGGAGGGTGGAAAATATGAGAGAAAGCAGATGGTGTCAAAGTGAGCCAGTTTGGGAGATGCCACCACTGTTTATGGCCCCTAGGTGACCATCTTGATGAAGGGACAACATGAGTAGTGGAAGACGAGAAGGAAACCAAAGATGAAGAGAAGACTTAAGACAGATGTTGAAAGACAGAAGAACTACAAAGAGATAATGAGATGGAACATAGGACAAGAGGGAAAAAAAAGTAACAGAAGAAAAAGTAACAGAATTACCTCCTGAATTGCAGGTAAGATTGTGGCCATCCTACTCTGTGTCAGTGCATTTACCATGAGCATCTGTGAGGTGTGTGCAGGTCATTTTTAATACAGATGATACTCCCCTTACAGGGATACATGTCTTAAAGGACTGAGCACAAGACAAAAAGAATTCAGTTTCAGTACTAGTTCGCCGGATGCCCGTGAGCTAATCACATAACTTTTGCATCTCAACCTTTGCATTCTTTGCAGGAAATAGAGACAATCCTGTTATCCTCACAAGGGATTAGTGAGCCCAGATTCAACTTTTAGTTTCCCAGGAATCTGGAGGTCAGCTCTTGGCTTTCAACTTGTTTCAGAACAGCAAAAATTAATTGATCTGTACTAAAAATCAAGGGACCTACTTTACCCAGACTTAATACAGTCATACTATTAGATGGCCTGAAAATTTAACAGATTAGCCCCAGGTAGTGCTAACAGATGGCATGTCAGGGCACACACATGGCAGAGCAGCAAGGCACCACTTGGTCATCTCCCCGCTCTGCTGTTAAATTTGTGGTGCTCCAAAGTTGTATTCAGAATGGGCATTGACCCCAGTTTGCTCCACTGACAAAGTCGTCTTTGCCTGGGAATAGGACAAAGACTGAAGCCTTGTACTTGTTATGCAAAATAACACATCTCAAAAGCCACCCTGGGACTCCTTGTTATGGCTCCTGCTAAAGGGACTGTAAAGTGAAATCAATTAATACCAGAAGCAGCAAAGAAACTCAAAGAGACAAGGAGCAATTAAAACTGCCAGTCAGAAAGGGGTAGAGAAGGAAAGAAAAACTTAAGTCATATTAAAAGGTTGCTCCAAAGAAAGGAGCACAAATCCCCTTCAAAAGGTGACTGCAGGCAATTTTCCAAAACATCTGTTGAGAAGACACTCTGTATGTTGCTGGGGCAGCCCTGGAAGAAACAGTGCTGAAGGAAGGGAACACCTTCTCTCTAGCCAGGATTGCCTGGCCCAGCAGTACAAGAAACAAATAATCAAAGCAAGCTTTGCCACTTCTCAATTTCCCTCTGCAAACCTCTCTACCTGTACCCCAGCAGAATAACAGAGCACAACAAGCCCTGCCAGGGGGAGATCCATTCCCAGCTTTCAGGGTAAAGCACGATGATAGGTTTTCACTTGACTCTGAAGCTGCAGTACTATGAGTATGGGGTACACAGGCAGTCCCTAGGAGCCAAGTGCACCGATTTTCCCTTCGGAAGGTTTTTTGAGTGCTGCCTGCAGCAGAGCAAGTGCACTGCCATCTCGTGGTGCTTTGGAATGACTCAGGTAAAAAGCCAAAAGCCGAAATGGGCTCATCACGCTGTATTTGTGCTGGTCACACGAGCAGTCACACCCAGGACAGTGAGCAAAACGCCAGTGTGAATGAATAGTAACATAATCCTGCCTTTCCCATAAGCAGTGGCTCGAGGCTCCAGAAACAACTGGTTTCGAAAAGATCTTATTCCTTCCCGTTCAGATAATTCACCAGACATGCACCCAAGCAAACACAGCTTCCATTTCACACAGAGATCCCCCAGGGACCAGGACAAATGACATAAATTTGAGAAGCAACATGAGGTGGAAATAGCTGACAGCATAGGGCAGACTGTGTTTACCCCAGGTAGCAAGTGATGCTCTTCTCACAGCCCACCTGCCATAAATCTTGTGCTGCAGTGTGGCACAGCATTAAAGGCATCTCTAATCAGTTCTGATTAAAGCCCAGGATCACATGCACAATCCAAAGCCCTGGAACTGCAAACATACTGTGGAGAAATCTTTTTTGAAGGCCAGCACCTTCCTCATCTGAGATTGTTAAGAACCAGGGAGTTAATATAAACCAGCAGCAAAAAGGGAACAAAGACCTTGTGTATAAATAGCTCATCAGTATATAGAAAGACAGCTATGCAGAAGCAAAAGGAAGCAGACTTGTACATATTAAATTTCATCCAGCAAAAGTAGTTTTAGGATGCAGTGGTGGTTCTAAAGATTTTGCAGAACTATTTTTCCTCATCAAGATGAACACTGGATGAATGGGTGCACATATGCTTTGGTTATGTTCTGATATTTTAAACTACTGGAATGGTACTAAATCCCAAATTAACATGGCCTTAGAGATTCCATTTCCCTCCATACAGAAATCTGAATTCTGACTCACAGTTAGCAAATGGAGCTCATTGCTGCCCCTAAGGTGAAAGCCTCACAAACCTTTACAGCCTGCACGATGTCCAGTTCTGCTGCTGTGAAAACAGCCCTGCCTGCTCAGCACCAACCCTTCCAGCCTCTGCCCTCCTGTGGGCCAGCAGACCTCCCAGCCAGAGAGCAAAGGAACATTAACTCCAGTTCTGTGGTCAGTGGAGGTAAAAAGCCAAGACTCAAAAGCAGAAAAAGATTTCTTTGGTTATCTGCGACTTGGGTATTATTTCTCAAGAAAACAAAAAAAATATGAACTCTGTCCCCACATTTCCCCCTTTTCCTGCATATGTCTAAATAATCTTTCCTAGGTAGATGCTACTTTCCACTCCTGCCCCATGCTGAGCCCAAACATGGCTCCAAGGAAGCTTTAGGGGCAGGAAGAGTGAGCCCACTTGACTCTACAAAAAGCTGTAGAGATGCATTGGTTGTCTCTTTATCCCTTTATACACATTCTTCACTCTCATTGATATATTGATATCTTCACTTTCTCACTGATGTAGTTATTGTTTCAATGTTGACTATCCACGTGCCAGTAAAACAGTCATC
Source organism: Toxostoma redivivum (assembly GCA_013397375.1). Lineage (NCBI taxonomy): Eukaryota > Metazoa > Chordata > Aves > Passeriformes > Mimidae > Toxostoma > Toxostoma redivivum. The sequence goes on from VXBI01009663.1 coordinate 1,381,380, forward strand.
AGTCAAAAATCTATGTAACTCAGATTTGAAAAAACTCAAAAAGACAATAAACACGAAATAACAGGCAGCCCAGGTGCATGCTTAAAAAGGAAAACCTTAAACTAACACCTTAAGGGACCTTCTAAAGAAGCCATACATTTTTGTCCCTTTTATAACAGGCAGAGACAAGAGAATCTTAAAATAGATGAGGAATAAATAGGAGGAATGCGATTGCTCAAATTCCCTTAGTGCATACAGGAACTCACCTGCATCCCCATACACACTGTGTGAGGGATCTCCATGTGATCTTGGGCTCAGCAGATGGAAAATCCTACACCAGCTCACATACAATAGACTTCTAGGGTAAGGATTCCCTACATTTTGTGGGAATTCTGCTGGGAAGAGATGCAAAGCCTCATGTACTTCAAGGGTGCAAACAATCCGCAACAGGCTAGAAAAAAATCCCTACAGCCTCTGATCCTCAACAGGTTTGCAGCCAGAGGAGGGAGAAGAGGAAGCTGTAAGGACTTTTATTACAGTTATTCTCCTCCTTACTCAAAGCTATAAAGAAACACCAAAGGGAGAATAAGGATGGTGGCAAAGACTGACAAAGCTTACAGCAGTTTTAGAAGGTGCCTAAATCAGGCTCTAGCACCTCTCAGTAATAGCTTAAAAATCTATAGAGTGCAATGAAGTTCAGAATATAGAATAAATCCTCTTCTGGATGCACAGTCTGATCTTTTATTACACATTGTCCCTCCACTTACATTTGCATACACGTGTGCCATATTAACAGATACATATATGTACACAGAGCTTTAATAGACACACATATATATAATGCTGACATTGTTTCAAAGCTTTAGTGAGAAGCACTGTAGACAGCAAGAATTCTATGAAGTTAAATCATGTAGAGCTTTTTTCAGCATCACTCACCAGAGAAAAATAGTTCAGATGACTCCCAACAGAAAACAGGCAGTATGGAATATTTACAGGTTTTGTCAGGAATTTATCCTAGTCACAACTCAGATTTATGGACCAAGTCTCCTGGTGGCCTACAAGACACAGATTAGCCACTAACAACCCAGAGATGTTCAAGATCTACACAGTGGAGCTCCTGTTCTGGAACTTTCAACAGCCTTTTGCTCACGGCACAGAGGAAGGACATGATGCTGGAGTGAGGGCAGTGCCTTGCCCTAAAAGACTCTGTGGCTTTACCCCCTTGTGAAGGTTGGAGGATATGGACTGGAAAAAACCTCAAGTAAATGTGTCCCTTCATATTTAATAGTCAAAAAAGAAAGTGTGGAACAGACATGGCTTCAAGGAGAAGATTAAATGCATTTGTCTGCCTGGCAGAGGTTACACAGAAGGCTAAACTGGGTTTTTCTTGTGCCCTGTTGGCTCATAGGCATGAAAGTAAATGTTTTGGTTTAGGGGGAGTAAGTGGCTGTAATCCTTTACTGAAAGTGGTTCCATTATGTGGGCTCAATATTTCATTTAATTTAAAACTGTCACATTCAGGTATGGGTCTTTATGCCTTTTCCCTTGTTCATCTGACTAGATATCCCAGTGCAAAACTGTGTGCAGAGATGGCAAAACAACTCCAGTTCAGAGCCCCACATGTTCAAGCAGCCCTGCCTGACACAGCCAAGCCCCTTCCCCTGCTCTCACACCACTGCCCCATGTCACATCACATGGGCTGTGAGCTTCTCCAATAACCTGGGCTGGGAAACTGATTCAGAAGGAAAACAAGGATTTTTTCCCCCTCTGTGGGTCCTTATGAAGGGGAATCATCTCCCTGATCCAAGTGACTGTAAAGGCACCCAAGGTTTGGTCTGGCAGCAGAGAGGAGATGGCAGAGAGGAAGGAGAAGTGGCAGGAAACAGCACACTACAGATAGAAACATGCACATCACAGCACTTCAGGTGACAACACCACAAACTGCAGTGTCTCTGCTCCATATGAAGTAGACTCCATAGCCTACTCCCAAAACTTTTATACTATCATATATTCTCTGTGTGCTCCACGATAAAAAAAGGTCTTTTTAGAAGAATACAAAGAGCTTTCTAAAGTGCTGCTAGGTCTGTGTTACTCATTTTTTCAGCACAAGCACCAGGTGCCTTAGTTACAACCACCCCAACCACAGAGGGCTCAGAGGGAGCTGTTAAAAACTGGGGGAGAAAGAAAATAAAAAAAAAGAACATAAAAATAGCTCTCATATCTAAAAATATCTTCAGTCTTATCTCAGACCTTCTGAAAACTGTAGGAGAGAGCTTTTCCCATAGGAAAAAGAGGGGGACTTCCAACACACAACTCCCCTATCAAGCTTTGCATGACTGCAAGTTACCTGACTTTCACCACATCCTATCATTTTGTCCAAAGAATCAAGCACAAAATGATGACCATTCTAGGCCATGTTAACACCTGGCAGAAAAAAAAAAAAAA